>JAODAL010006932.1:0-129393 GCA_025379985.1 Phyllomedusa bahiana
CCCTTTATTCTTTATTTTTTACCAAAAACCCCCCCAAAAGGGGGGGGAAGGGGGAAAAGTTGATCAAAACAAAGGGAATACAGGTGACACTATTAGGGGCCCAAAGAAGTGTCTACTGAGACAGGGTTGGAAAAAACCATCCCTGATTTGAGGGGAAATGCAAGACTGCATGAAACAGGCCTTAACCATGGAGAAATTAGAGGTGGAAAGAAATATAGACAGGGATTCCAAGGGCTTCCTGCAAAATGGAGCCCATTTAATTTCCAAACACTATACAGACCAACCCATCAAAACACTAATGGAGCCGTTCAAATACACTGAATATTACCTCGCAGAGAAAATAAAAGGCAGTCTGGGGAAAACTAGATGTAGGGATTATGAGGGATATTTGGCAAGGCACAGGGGACTGAGAGGTTGGATAGATAGAGTTAAGGGTTAGGAAAAGGGGAAAAGGGGGGGGGGGTAAAACTGAAAGGCTTTGGGATCATTCATCCCATTAGGGGTACTTTTCGGGGGTCTGATTGTGTACCTCTAAATGTGTTTATCTTTACGTCCCATGTATATAAGAGGGTAATGTTTGCATCTCAAAATGTGATGTATAATTTGATTGTGTGCCTTATTATTATTATTAATAATAAAAAATTTGTTCAAAAAAAAAAAAATGTATTCCAATTCTGTTTCAGTGATTTTTATTTGCTTCCATTTGTTTGGTGGTTGTGATTTCCTCTTTTCGAAAAATATTGCTAAATACTATATATTCTACTTTTATTCTACATTTTATTGTTTCTTTAGTTTACCGATAAATATTCCTTTTATAACCTTCTCATTTTGTTTATGCTTCCATCTGATATTATACACGGATGACTGGGAACTACCAACATATTTTGTCACACTCTAAGTAAGACCCCATGCACATCAAGTTTCATGCCTTCATCACAGGTACTTATCAAGACACCTTGCAAAAAGTATCTTAAAGGATACTGCACCAGGGTCTGAGAAGACAATAGGACAAACTTAGTTAGTTTACTATTTATATACAGTGAAGGAAATAATAATATGATCCCTTGCTGACGTTATTTGTAGTTGATGATGAGGTTTGCCCACATGTCACGAGGAATTTTGGTCAACTCCTTCTTGCAGACCATCTCTAAATAATTTAGATTTTGAGGCTTTTGCTTGGCAACTCAGAGCTTCAACTTCCTCCATAAGTTTTCTATGGGATTAAGGTCTGGAGATTGCCTAGGCCACTGCATTACCTTAATGTGCTTCTTTTTAAGCCACTCCTTTGTTGCCTTGGCTGTATGTTTTGGGTCATTGTCTTCCTGGAAGATCCAGCCACGACTCATTTTTAATGTCCTGGTGGAGGAAAGGAGGTTGTCACTCAGGATTTTACGGTACATGGCTCCATCCATTCTCCCATTAATGCAGTGTAGTCCTGTGCCCTTATCAGAGAAACATCCCCAAAACATAATGGGCGACATGTCCAAAAAGAAGCGCCTCCATGTCAGTTTTAAGGCGCATTAAATCAGTGTAAAGTATGCATGAAAGTACGATCCTTTCAAAAATCTGGCGTCTGGCATACCTTGTATAGTAATGAAGGTGCACAGCGTATCATTGCTGCAATATGTAATGCGCCTTTTTGGGCGCATTGCAATGCGTCGTGCCCGACATATAATGTGCCTAGTTTTGGTATATTACAGTTCATTTACATTGAAAATATGGCGTCAAGACTATTTTTGGAGCAAAATAGACCAAAAGACGGAGCTTGCGTATTGGAACATGTCGCCCAATGTTTCCACCTCCATGCTTCACAGTGGTGACGGTGGTCTTTGGGGCAGAGGCAGCATTTCTCTTCCTCCAAACACAGCGAGTTGAGTTAATGCCAAAGAGCTCAATTTTTGTCTCATTTGACCAGATCACTCCCAATCACTCACAGAATCATCCAGGTGTTCATTGGCAAACTTCAGACAAACCTGCACATGTGCCTTTTTGAGCAGAGGGATATTGTGGGCACTGCAGGATTTTAAACCATTACGGCATAATGCGTTACCAATGGTTTTCATGGTGACTGTGGTCCCAGGTAACTTGAGATCATTAGCACGTTCCCCCCGTGTAGTTTTAGGCTAATCTCTCACCTTCCTCATGATCAAGGATGTCCCACAAGGTGAGATTTTGCATGGTGCCACAGATCGATGTCGATCAACAGTCATTTTGTATTTCTTCCTTTTCTTACTATTGCACCAACATTTGTCTCCTTCTCACCTAGCATCTTACTTATGGTTTTGTAGCCCATTCCAGATTTGTGCAGGTCTATGATCTTGTCCCTGACATCCTTAGGCCATCCTCATGGCACGGGTTTGCGGCCGGTTTTTCAGCCGGTTTGCGGTTTTTCAGACCGCCTGAAAAACCGGCCGAAAATGAGCACAATTGTGCTCTATGGAAACCCCGTGCAGCAGTCCCCACTGCACGGGTTTTCTGCCCGACGGTTTTGCCGCCGGCGGTCCGGCGGCAAAACATTGAACATGTTCATTCTTCCGTCCGGTTTCCGGACAGAATATGAACAATTCAATGGGAGGGGGGGAGGGCTGTTCTCCGCTCATCGCGGAGAAAAGCCGCCCCCCCCTCCCCCGGCGGCAGTGGGGACGGCCGCAAAACTGGACAGATACCGGTCGGCAAACCGGACAGTATTTGTCCACTGCCGTGGGGATGCACCCTTAGAAAGCTCTTTGGTAATGCTCATGTTGTAAAGGTTATAGTCTGACTGATTAATAGAGTCTGTGAACACGAGCCTTTTATAAAGGTGACTAAGACAACTGTCTTTAATGCAGGTATTGAGTTGATTAGGAGAATCTAACTGGTCTGTAGGAGCCAGAACTCTTAATGGTTGGTAGGGGATCAAATACTTATTTCTCTGAGCAAAATGCAAATAAATTTATATAATTTATACAATGGCATTTTCTCACTTATAAAGCAACATTAAATTTCAATATGTACTCCATCAATTCCTGAAACTTAATAGAAACTTTTCTACAACATTCGTGGGGTAATAGTTTTGGTACAGATTATAATTGAGAATGTTTTTTGCTTCTCCAGACCTTATAATGTAGTCTTTAACAGGTCAAGAGATATCATTTGGAAATTGGATAGCATGAAACTTTTTGATAAACTAATGGCTGCTGAAAGAACCACCAAAGCTATTGAATCAAAGGGAGCCACCAAGTACCTATTACCTGATCTGTCCAGAGCTTTGTTTCTTAATCAGGCTTCTGTTTTCTAAAATGAAGGAGAAGGGGGTCCCAAATCATGCATGGGGTCCCTATTTCTTTGCTTCTACCACATACCAGAACAGATTGTTGGTCCGCTATAACTCCCATAAGCTCTGTCACTTCATCAACACTTTCGACATACCCTACACAATGTACAATAATGGATGGCTTTAAGTTCTCCCAATGTTGTATCAGATACCCAATAAAGTGATCCCTCTATGCAAAGATGACATTAATTTATGAACCACTACTCTATTGACTAAAGGACTTGAACTTTTATTTTGGCCTAGACTTAGTGATCCGCTTTTTATTGCCTCTCAATTGCTTCATTTTATCAGGAACTATAATAGCACACCATGGTTGTTGTAACCTTCAATTCCCTGTAAATTGTATACTTTTAGCTCCTATTCTAGCCACTCCACTGACTATAGAGAGGTCATGATATCTTTATTTTACAAATTTGCTAAAATTCTGAAATATATTTATGATTCTAGTAAAGATATGTAAATCAAAAATGACAAAATTCCAGGTCTGATGGAGTAGCATATATTTACCCTGTGCTAAAATGACCTGCTTCTAAATGAACTTTCTGTTAGTCTTTCTGAGTTATTACATGGGTACAACAATTGGTTAGCACTAGATAGAAGACTCTCAAAGTCCAGTAGACGAGGCATTGCTTGAACATGATTACATGTAAAATATGCTTCTTTGAACGGGTTTTCTCACCACATTGATTAGCTTTTAACATGTAGGGAAAGATATTTGAAAATCATTACTAAATACATTGCTGTTTTGATTTTGCATTGTGTACTGCTGGTGTACACAAGCAGTACAGAAGCTTTTTTTACCTAATTTTTAAGCCTTGGAGCTCTAAAGCCTTCTACTCTGATATTTACAAACCTCCAGCACTCCTGTCACTCTAAAGGTATGTTCACACGGTGTTTGTTAAAAATATTTTCGGGTATATATTTAACAATGTTCAAGTTTGACTATATTGATTTCAATGTAAAACACATATTGACGTTCAGATGATACATGTTTTACTTATGTTTCTGCACTGCGTAAGACGGATGCGTTCAAAGAATTGACATGTCAATTCTTGATCTGTTGTATGCACTGAAAAGCCCATAGAAACAATAGGGATATGTTTTGCAGCCCAGAAAACAAAGTTTGGTATGTTCTTGGATGCGTTTAACGCAATATGTTTTACGTATTGCAAAAACAGATCCAAGACACCATGTGAACATACCCTAATAGAATCAGCTCAGAATAGAGCTGAAATGCCAATCTCTGCTATAGAACCACCCACAGTGTAACCAGGAACTGTAAATTGGAAGCTGGCTGTGGCTCTGTAAAACAGCATGGCAAGATAACCCCTTTAAGTGATACTTTGAAGGTTGAAAAAACAGAAGATATGCATGTGAGGTAGCTATCCTCTATGCAAGGTTCCTGTATAAAATTTGCTTCCAATTGTTTGTGAGATAAGCCTGCTGACGTATTGCTACCAAAATAGATCTTACAAAGCAACAACTGTTAGTGCCCCAGCAACTAGCCTTTGGCACTACCTGGAACAAAATCAGCTCCAAGAACAGTTAATCCCACCTAAACAAATACCTGCTTTTGGATACAGCTGTTCAAAGCAAATATTTACCTTACACTATGGTATACATCTGGGAAAACGAGCTTGCTCTTCTGATGACTTGTAAACAGCAGTGGTTCCATTTCCATCCTGTGTTTTAAAGTTTCTACTAAGGCAGTTTGCTGACTTCTGGTATCTCTTTTGTGTAAATAACTGTGATTATTCTAATTATTTTTTAATACAGGGGTAAAAAACACAAGCATGGGATAAACACCACTGCCATACAGAACAGAGGTTATGTGCAAAACAAGGATGGGGTAAACACCACTGCCATACAGAACAGAGGTTATGTGCAAAACAAGGATGGGGTAAACAGGTAAACACCCCTGCCATACAGAACAGAGGTTATGTGCAAAACAAGGATGGGGTAAACACTATTGCCATATAGTAGTGGATCTCAAAAATTAGAATATCACTAAAAAAATAATTGATATCAATAATAATTTAAGTCAAATAGAGAAACCCATGTATTGTATAGACTAATTACAGTATTAATTATAAGGTTTAATATAACACATTTGTGAGCCCTATAACAAATAAAAATTTAGTCCTGGAGAACCCCTTTAATTTTCAATGATATTCTCATTTTTTTAGATGCACGAGTAGGTTATGTGCATAACAAGGATGGGATAAACACCATTGCCATATAGGCGGGAGGTTTTGTGCAAAACAAAGATGGGGTAAACACCATTGCCATCTAGAACAGGGGTTTTGTGCAAAACAAGGATAGGGTAAACACCATTGCCATACAGAAGCAAGTTTATATGCAAAACAAGAATGGGGTTAAGACCATTGCCATACAGAACAGAGGTTCGCTGAGTAAATTGAAAGATATTCTGTAGGTGGTCTCTCAGAATAGGTCCAAATGAGGAGAGAGAAGGATGTTAATGAGTCTTGTTGTTTTGATCATGTAACATCTTGGATCCTTGATAGCCTAGGCTTGTATTATAGCACATAGACACTCTTTTATTTTTCTTTGTCAGGTGAAATGCAAAGGGATAAAGTAAAATCTCCATTACATTTTGACCGTCTAACCCAGAAAGAAGTGCAGATCCGCCTTAAAAAGATTTAAATAGACAAATCACCAGATGGTATATACTCCCTTGTCCTAAGGAAGGTTTAAGGATTCAATAGTGAGAGAGTCTGTTGCACAGGATTGGCACATAGCTTGCAAATGCACAAAGTGAACCTGGAAACCATAGGTCTGTAAGCTTAACCTCTATTGGGGTTTGTTTTCATGTTTTTGGGGGCAGTTGTTAGCAGCTCTTTTTTATGATTGGTATTTCCCAGGACATAGGGAAGGTTGCTTCACAATGCTGCTAACCATAGATAGTGTCTGTAGCAACATAACTGTACTGTTGACTGCCACTGTCTAGAACACAATGCCCCTCAAAGCGACTGGTGGCTGCGGGCTTCCCCTGCACAGTACTCTGTATTCTACTGACCATTTGCTTTAGCATAGACAGTACTGCATGCAGCAAAACCTGAATTACCCGGGCTTCACAAAACGATGTAGCAGTCAGTAGCAGCTTGTTTGGCACATAACCTCACCCATGCCCCAGTAAGTGCTGAATAGAGAAAGGAAAGGGCAGCTGTGAAAGAAGAAAAAAATCCCTTATTAAAGTTGCACCAGACACGGGTGTAAAACTGCAATGAAATCTGAAGACTGTGTGCCCTTTATTAGTATCTTGTCTGCATTCATTAGCCACAATGTGGAAATGCATCCTGAATAGGGAGTATTAAGTCAGTACCTAGGGCAGCATGAGCTGTTAACATGGTCCTGGGTAAAATGTTTAAAGTTTTCGTAAGGGATGCTATCCTTTCGATATGCAATTAATGTTTATGGTGGGAATACCCCTTCAGGATGCTTTCACACAGCGCAGTTTTGGTGCAGTTTTAACTGCACTCCAATTAAACTGCTTTTATTTGCAGCAAGCTTCTTTCAGTTGTCTAAATTGTTCTGAAAGGTGTTTCTAGTAAGTAATCAATGACTGTGTTTGAAGTCTTGTGGATTACAAACACACTTATTGATTACTCACTTTCCAAACAGTATAGATAAGTGAAAGTAGCTTGCTAGTAATAAAGGCAGTTTAATTGGAGCGCAGTTAAAACTGTACCAAAACTGCACTGTGTGAAAGCCCCCTTAAGGTCATAGGCAATTAGTGTTGAAAATCAATCTGAGTGAAACACAATAGATAACCAAGCGATGTAACTGACCAATTACCTGAATATAGGTATCAGCCAGCATTAAGTACCAGCCGGCCTTACTGTAAAAAGCACATCGATGAAGTCGACGTGATGGAGGATGGTGAATTAGGTTTATTCCAACAGTGAGACGGAATGATTTTTGCTTTATGATACGGATTGCATAAGAAATATATTTTTTGTGCCTCAATATGAAATCAGAAGCATACAGAAGTATAGTAAGGGCCCATAGATTTCTATGGGAGCATAAAATGGATTCATGCAACACCAATTCATAATATTCATGAGGCCATAGTGTCTGTTATAACGGTACAGATGTGTCCACCCTTGACTTTACTTTTTTAATAATTACTCCAATTTTTCAGGATCTGGTATAAAATCAATGCAGGAAAAATCTGTAAAATATAGACTTTTTTTTACTAATAGACAACGGACGGCAGCTGCTTGGTATCTGTCGGAGGTATCCATCACAGGGATACATGATACAGGGAACCTATGTCCAGCTAAGAAAATCGGTAAGGGACAACATGTAGAATTTGAAATCTGAATGAGTTACCAACAAAGAGATAAAGGATATCGGGAACATGACGGGTAGAGGATGTATACTATGTTAGGCTGCTTTAAAGTACATGGATACATAGTAGGAGTTAAAATACATTTGGAATTACAATAGATGTTGGCAGTATGTATTTCCCAGTACTGATGTCTTTAGGAACTTAGTTTAATGAAAGCAATGAATGGGCACAGTGGGCCTCTTTTATGAAACCTGTCTAACAGTAAGACAGTCTTTGTTGCCCAATCAGTGCTCAGCTTTAATTTCTGCCATACATGCCAACTCTCCCGCTTTTGGCGGGGAGTCCCGCTAATCAGGGCCGTCTTTCCCATTGGGCCAGGTAGGCGCTTGCCCGGGGGCCCCACAGCCTCGGCGGCCCAACCCGGGCAGCCGACAACCTTGCCCAGTGGAGTGACAGCCCCTGCGGCGGGTCCGGGCAGCGCGACACTCTGCAGGAAGCCGCCGGACCCGCCGTGTCTTTAAGCAGCGCAGGAGGTGATGTCATTCCCCCCCCTGCGCCGCTGTATATCCGCGGCCGGCAGCCCCGCAGGGTTCCGGCCTAGGAAATACCGGCAGCAATGTCCCGGCATAGGCGGGCGTGATGATGTCACGCCGCTCACGCCGGAAACAAGCTCCCGGAGCGCAGACCACAGCAGGGAGCGCAGAATGGTAAGTAAGAGTTTTTTTAATAGTTTTTTTTAATCTACAGGGATCATGGCTACAGGGGGCATGGCTACAGGGATCATGGCTACAGGGGGCATGGCTACAGGGGGCATGGCTACAGGGATCATGGCTACAGGGGGCATGGCTACAGGGATCATGGCTACAGGGGGCATGGCTACAGGGATCATGGCTACAGGGGGCATGGCTACAGGGGGCATGGCTACAGGGATCATGGCTACAGGGGGCATATACTACAGGGGACATGGCTACAGGGGGCATGGCTACAGGGATCATGGCTACAGGGGGCATATACTACAGGGGACATGGCTACAGGGGGCATATACTACAGGGGACATGGCTACAGGGGGCATGGCTACAGGGGGCATATACTACAGGGGGCATATACTACAGGGGACATGGCTACAGGGGGCATGGCTACAGGGGGCATATACTACAGGGGGCATATACTACAGGGGACATGGCTACAGGGATCATGGCTACAGGGATCATGGCTACAGGGGGCATGGCTACAGGGGGCATGGCTACAGGGGGCATGGCTACAGGGGGCATGGCTACAGGGGGCATGGCTACAGGGATCATGGCTACAGGGGGCATGGCTACAGGGGACATGGCTACAGGGGGCATGGCTACAGGGGGCATGGCTACAGGGATCATGGCTACAGGGGGCATATACTACAGGGGGCATATACTACAGGGGACATGGCTACAGGGGGCATGGCTACAGGGGGCATATACTACAGGGATCATGGCTACAGGGATCATGGCAACAGGAGGCATGGCTACAGGGGGCATGGCTACAGGGGGCATGGCTACAGGGATCATGGCTACAGGGGGCATGGCTACAGGGATCATGGCTACAGGGGGCATGGCTACAGGGGGCATGGCTACAGGGATCATGGCTACAGGGGGCATGGCTACAGGGAATCATGGGGCTATCAGGGGGGCCATGGCTACAGGGGGCATGGCTACAGGGGGCATATACTACAGGGGACATATACTACAGGGGACATGGCTACAGGGGGCATGGCTACAGGGATCATGGCTACAGGGGGCATTATACTACAGGGGACATGGCTACAGGGGGCATGGCTACAGGGATCATGGCTACAGGGGGCATTATACTACAGGGATCATGGCTACAGGAGGCATGGCTACAGGGGGCGGGATATGCTACAGGGGACATGGCTACAGGGGGCATGGCTACAGGGGGCATATCTACAGGGGATATGGCTACAGGGGGCATGGCTACAGGGGACATGGCTACAGGGATCTGGCTACAGGGGTCATCAGGCTATTCAGAGGGCATGTCTACCGGGGTCATGGCTACAGGGATCTTGGCTACAGGGGACATGGCTACTGGGGGCATGGCTACAGGGGGCATGGCTACAGGGATCATGCTACAGGGGGCATTGCTACAGGGATCATGGCTACAAGGGGCATGGCTACAGGGGGCATGGCTACAGGGATCATGGCTACAGGGGGCATATACTACAGGGGACCTTGCCTACAGGGGACATGGCTACAGGGGGCATGGCTACAGGGATCATGGCTACAGGGGGCATATACTACAGGGGACATGGCTACAGGGGCATGGCTACAGGGGGCATATACTACAGGGGACATGGCTACAGGGGGCATGGCTACAGGGGGCATATACTACAGGGATCATGGCTACAGGGGGCATGGCTACAGGGATCATGGCTACAGGTATCATGGCTACAGGGATCATGGCTACAGGGGGCATGGCTACAGGGGGCATGGCTACAGGGATCATGGCTACAGGGGACATGGCTACAGGGGACATGGCTACAGGGGGGGTGTGGGGGCTTACAGGGGACATGGCTACAGGGGACTTTAAATACAACAGGGGGAATGCTACAGGGGCATTGCTACAGGGTACATGGCTACAGGGGACATGGCTACAGGGGACATGGCTACAGGGGCATGGCTACAGGGGGCATTGCTACAGGGGACATGGCTACAGGGACATTGCTACAGGGGCATATACTACAGGGGGCATATACTACAGGGGGCATATACTACAGGGGGCATTGCTACAGGGGACATTGCTACAGGGGGCATATACTACAGGGGACATGGCTACAGGGGGCATGGCTACAGGGGGCATGGCTACAGGGGGCATATACTACAGGGGCTATCTAACAGGGGGCATGCAAAAAGTGGGCTTATAAAGGGGAACATTGTAAGGGGGCTATGTAAAGGGGCATATACTACAGGGTGGTAATATAACAGGGGGGCTACATTCATGGCTACATAATCATACAGGGGGCTATATAACAGGGGCATTACAGGGGCAGGCTGGATCATGGCTACAGGGGACATGGTAAGGAGACATGGAAAGGGGGGGCTTGGCTAAGGGACAGGTACAGGGACATATACTACGGGGACATATTTTACGGGGACTTTTGCAACGGGGGGGACATGGCTGGGGGACTGGTTACGGGCGACATGGCTACAGGGACATTGCTACAGGGGACAGTGCTACGGGGCGAAGGGTACAGGGACAGGGTACACGGGGCATATGCTACAGGGGGCTTTTAAATTACAGGGGGCATATACTACAGGGGGCTTTTGCACAGGGGACATCTACAGGGGAAATGCTAAAAAGGGGGGGATATGTTCGGGGGGCAATTCTACAGGGGGATTTATATAAGGGGGGTATATATAAGGGGGGCAAAATTTAAAGGGGGCTACAAAAAAGGGGCGTATAAAGGGATCGTTTTTTTAAGGGGGCTATGAAAAAGGGGTTTTAACTAAAGGGGATATATCGGGGGGCTAATTCTCGGGACCTAATTTCATTACGGGGGGGTATATAAAAGGGGCCTTTTCATCTTACAGGGGCTGTAAATCTACCTACAGGGGCAGCATATGTACCTACAAGAGCTGTATACCTATCTACTAGAGTCTACATACCTACCTACTCAATGGTGGGTAACATTACTACCTATTTATTTAATGGGGGTGTCCATAACACATGTTGGAAAAGGATTCTAAGAAGTTTGTGGGTTACATTCTGCAGGGACGAGTTGAAGGTGTCATGGTGGTCTGGACAGAAGGAGAGGAAAAAGAACGATTCAAGGAATGACTGATCAGAGAGGACGTCTCCGGTGAGTCCCTGATGTCAGGGGTTACTTTGCTTCTATATTCGATGTGCTGTAGTCTCTGTCATGTAATGGTGACCTGAGCTGGTAGATGGTGGTGTTGTAGGTCAAAAGTTTGTTAGCAGTAATGTATATATTTGTTTCTGTGAGTAGTTGTATTTTTTTTTGGTGGGGGGGGGGGCCCAGGGCACAGCTCTGCCCAGGGGCCCATAGTGCTGTAAAGACGGCCCTGCCGCTAATGGGGGTCCCCACCGCCACCCCGGCAGAGTTGGCGAACCTCCCACCGCCAGCAGGCAGCGGGGGTTCTTTAACTGACCGCAGCGACAGAGTAGCGCTAGTGCGCTACTCTGGCGCCGCCGGGCTGTTCCTACAGGCGGGTGAAGCGCTTCAGCGGCCGCTCACCCACCCGCCGAGCCTCACTGACTTGTGTGGCCGCACCCGCACAGTCAGTCAGCAGCTGCACGCTCCATGCAGCTGCCGTACAGGGAGAAGGCAGGAGGGATCGTTCCCCTCCTCCCTTCTGCCCCTGTATGTACAGCGCTGGTGTGCGCTGTACATACAGATCAGCGTCGCAGGGGGTGTGACGTGCGGCTGCACTCACTCCCCCTGCGACGCTGAGTGGGTTGGCCAGGAGATGTCCGGAGCTGGCCGTGCTGCAGGGAGCCTGGTGAGGTAAGTGGCTTTTATTATTTTATTTTTAGCTATAGGGGCTTCTACCTGGCTAACAAAGGGGGGCATCTACCTGGCTGCAAGGGGGCATCTACCTGGCTGCAGGGGGCATCTACCTGGCTACAAGGGGGCATCTACCTGGCTACAAGGGGGCAGGTACTTGGCTACAAGGGGGCATCTACCTGCCTGTAAGGGGCACTACCTGGTTATGGAGGGCTACTACCTGGCTATAAGGGCACTATGCGCCGCCCTCTTCAATCTCCTGCTTTTCCACTTTCAAAAGTTGGCAACTATGATTTCTGCAGAGTAGTATAACAAATGAAAGCTGAGCTCTGATTGGTTGCTATGGGCAACAGTCAGTCTTACTGCTAGACAGTGCTGAAAGCACATGGGAATTCAGCCTTGTGGAGTCCTTATATGCAGACATGGAAGAAGCATGACAATGGACCTCATTTACCAAAGCTGTCTCTGTTGCCCATAGCAACCAGTCAGAGATATCATTTAATGTACTGCTCTAGAAAAATGAAAGCTGAGCTCTGATTGGTTGCCATGGGCAACAGCAACAGTCTTACTCAGAGGTGTAACCAGGGCTGTATTTATAGGTCGTGCTGCCCTAGGCACTAAACCCTAATACGCCCCTATTAACCAATTAGCATACCACGCCCCTTTCATATTATGCCACACCCCTTTACAAAAGCCACTCCCACTATGACCATGTAACGGCTCAAGAAGAAAGCTAACTGAAGGGTTTGCCGTCACCCAGCTTTCCTAGATGTTGGAGAACCTATTCAGCATCCAGGATAGACTGGAGATGCCACCACACTGTGCCTGCACCTAAACCATAAGACTTCAACCAATAAAAGCCACACTGCAGCTTAAAGGGAAGATGCCACCAACTTTTATTTATCAAATCCAGACCCTGCTCCATATTCCTTTCTTCTTCAACATTTTTATTTTCTGATTGTAGATTTTCTATGACAGATTCTCACCCAAATCAACAAATCAGCAACAAATCAGACTTCATTTTCCCAGAATGTTCTAAGAAATGAAGGCGGTGGTAGGTGGGGGGGGGGGAAGGGCAGGGAAGACACTGGGGCCTTCACAGTGGGCAGGTCTCATAGTTAGATGAAAGGTCTAATAAGATTATATATAGGTGAGATGGTCAGGTGGTCATGCAGCATAACAGCCTAAGGCTGCTCTCACACAGCGCCTCTTTGATGCGTTTGTTAATGTGTATTTTTGTGCAGAAAAGCGCGGTGATTAATACTGTATATTGCTGCTGTGCAAAAATCACAGTGATTTTACCGCAATGTTTATGCAGCAATGTACAGCATCAATTGTTTGTGCCGACCTGCACAAAAAACACACATTAACAAACGCATCAAAAAGGCGCTGTGTGAGAGCACCCTTAGGCTGTTATGCTGTATGCTAAGTGAAGACTATTGACTAATTTAAGAACTTCTGTGATGCAGTCATATGGGATGTTATATTAGGACTAAATGAGGACTATTGTCAGTGATACATGTGCGGTTGGTCCATGGACCACAAATAAAATTCTGAGATGTCTTCATTTATCTCCTTGTGGGGTTTTTTGTGCTATTTTGTGCTTTTCTTGTACAATATGTAGTCTCCCTCCTCTGTACCAAAACAGCAGCATTTCCTGTATGAAAGCTGTCTGTCTTTGTCCTATAAAACTATAAGCCCTAGGATACTTGGCTGTGCTTCTTTCTATCTTCCTCCCTAAAACCTTACTCTAAATGCATGCCCATTGTCTCTTTCCTTATGTTAGAAATATTGGGAGGCAGGACCAAGGCATGTGTGGCTTGAAAGACCTGCCTGAAAACGTCAAACCCCTTTGGTTGCCGGATCTCATGGGCCCAACATAGAGCTGTTTTCTATGTAGCAAGACAAACAGATCTACAGAACCTTCTATCATCAAATAGTTGATGGTAGAACTGCAGGAAGCCCACAAAAAATGTAATTAAAGTACGTAACAAAAGGAAAGATATTATTTAGAAAATACTTTTTTTTTTTTTTTCAATAGACAACCCCTATTGATATTATTTGCTCTGAACTAATGCAAATGTCATCTCATATTGCTTAAGGTGATAGTCTGATCAAAAACATGATAATGTTGACATTGCATACAATATCATAGAGCAATTGATATCACCCAGATACAATGTTTACATGATTTGCTTATCTGTATCACTGGTGATCTTTCATTTCCTCCTCGCGGATTGTAAAACGAGGTGTAAAGTCTCTACTTTGGTGCTTCAATTATTTTTGCCCTTCAATTCCACAAACATTAGGCAGCTCCAAAGTGAATAATGTTTTCATCAATGATACAAGTAATGACAAGACTGGAATTCTTCCAGGAAGCAATGTTTCATAAGTGCTTTGAAAAAAAAATATACTGCCTACCAAATTAGCCCCACAACTATCGTAAAACTGTCTAGGTTTAAACCAAGTAACATTTCTAAGAAAATGACTCACTCCATGTTCTGTGTAATGTTCTAGAATCTAGGTAATCAGTAAATAAAAAGGCGAGGAACAAACATACAGGTAAATGCCAGTTTCCCTATGTATTTACCTGAATAAGTATATAAAAGGGACAGTAAATATTCACAAAGATAGAGACACAGCTATATAGGTTTGATATATTGTGTCATATGAACTGGAAATCAACAAGGAAACCACAGACAGTGGCACTTCATTATAGCACAGACTTATGGCAAAGTCAGAATATATAAGGATAGATTAGATAGATAGATAGATAGATAGATAGATAGATAGATAGATAGATAGATAGATAGATAGATAGATGATATATGGATAGACAGATAGATAACAGACAGAAAGATATATTATTAGATAGACAGAAATATAGATAGCAATTCTATCTATCTATCTATCTATCTATCTATCTATCTATCTATCTATCTATCTATCTATCTATCTATCTATCTATGACTCTACCAGTCTCTCTGTATCTCTGTTGCAACCTGCTGAAAACACTGTGACACTAAGCTCAGTAGTCACTTCTGTCTGAGAGCATCCTGCTTGAAGCCCCGCAATGGCAAGGTACTGTTGATCAACTGGAAGGTGTTGTCTTGGTCTCATTATGTAAAAATTTGAAAAATATGATGAGAAGGACTGCTTAAATTCCAATTCAAATTGATCCCCTAAATCTATTCAGGGATCAAACATCTGTTGTGAATGTTACCATTAAGCTCCATAGAGATTAGCAAGTTGTGCAAAAAGTACTGAAACAATGAACAGTTGGACATGTGCATTCTAAAGTTAAGAGATGATCTCGTTTGGTTCATTTAATAAATGTTCAAGAAATGTTATATTCATCCTGAAATTTCAACCAAAAGCCAAATATCCCGAACTTTTTGTGAGTAGCATAGATAGATATAGATAGATGATAGACAGACAGACAAATAGACAGGTATCGGCAAACAAAATTATCTCTGCTACGTTAGTATACAGGTTACATTTGCTATTTTATTGCATTGATGTGGAGTATAACTGAGACTTCCCACCAGGAATATTTCTGAAGCAGTTAATTTAAGAAATTATGTGTGATATATGTCTATTTTATTTTATGTTAATTTAACCACAGGTGGGAACATGAGAAGCAATGAGGCAAGGACACTGATAATTCACTGCAATAAAACTGGTACAAATCCCACCATGAAAACGACATGTAACAATAGGCACTATATAATCAGTTGTCATTATCTTAGAACAGTGTTCCCCATCAATAATGTATGAAATCCAACCTGACAGCTCTGTGGACTCTGAAGTAATGACTACATGTGTTAACAATTCTTTAAAGTAATAGGATACATTCAAACTTCAGTCTTACAACAGACTTACAAGAGGTAAAGCAAGCAGTGCTATTTCCATTTGATTCTCAGTGCTGGCCATATTCTTCATAGAGACAGGAGAGAAGATGGACACAGATTAGATTATTGTGCTGATGTCTATTGACAAGATACATTTTATTTCTGGCTGATTGGAACCAATAGGCTAGGTCTACACAGCACAGGAATACTGTTGGTTTTTCGGCAGAATCAGTATTTTGAATCTGCTGAAAATCCGACGGTACCCTGTGCAGCAAGAACAAATCTGTGCTGTAGTCTACACAGCACAGATTTGTTACCGTCACGTTTAAAATCCGGCGGAATATGCAACATGTTTTATATTCTGCAGGATTCCACTCGGATTTGTCGTCGGCCTCGTTACATTGAATCTGAAAATTTACTGCCGTTTTAGCGCAAAGCTGCACCGAGTCCTATCGTGGTCCAGCAATGTCAAAATGCTGTCGGATTTTCGACGGCATTTTGACATTTTGCTGTGTAGAGTTAGCCATACTGGTGCATACAGCAATATGATTGATACTTAAGGTAACTCATTGACAACATTTCTGGGGTAACTTTACAATTGATTTTTCATATCATTTAAAGAGATCCTGTCACATAGGTTATGTTCCCCTTGCTGAGGGCAGCACAAGCTAGATCGATCTCGTTTCAGCACTTGTGCCCCTTATTCTGTAAGATCTGCAGTTTTAGAGCATTTACCCTCAAATCTAATTCATGACAGGTGTTAACCCCGTCCACCAAAGGTTTTTCCCCCACACTGACGTTATTCAATGTTTCTACCTATTCAAAGTAATAGTTTTATCAGTTGAGTGGTGGGGCTAGCCTCAGCATGGCGGGTTTAAAATAAAACTGAGTCTTTGAATGACTCTTTTCTGGCTGAAAACTGCAGATTTGAGCATTAAATGCTCTAAGACTCCAGCATCTTACAGAATAAGGGACACAGCATAGGAAACAGCAGGTCTGTCACTAGCTTGTTCTGCCCTCAGCAAGGGGGGCATAACCTATGTGACAGGTTCTCTTTAAAATAAAAAGGAAAATATTGTATGTACAACAATTTCCATGAAATAATCCCCCACACACCTTTTTAAGTTAAAATTAGGTTAATAGGATACCTAGTACCTAATGTGCAGAGCCACCCAAAAGCAGTCTTCTGACCCATCACATCTGATCACATTTGTGTAGCCTGTAAATTTGAAACTGCAACAATTTTCAAATTTATTGTTTTTGTTTTGGTTTGTTTGGGGGGGGGAAAAAAATTTTGTTTTTTTTTTGTTTTTTTTTTTTTTTTTTTTTTTGGTTTTTTGTTTTTTTTTTTTTTGGGGTTTTTTGGTCCCGGTTTTTTTTTGGTTTTTTTTTTTTTTTTCGTTGGTTTTTTGTTTTGGGGGGGTGGTTTTTTTGGGGGGTTTTTTTTTGCTTCTTTTTTTTTTGGTTGGTTTTTTTTTGTCTTTTTGTGGGGGGGGGGTTTGTTTTGTTTTGAAAAGGGGGGGTTTTTTTTGTTTGGGTTTTTTTTTTTTTTTTGTTGTTTTTTTTTTTTTTTTTTAAATTTTTTTTTTTTTTTAGGTTTGGTTAGTTTTTTTTTTTTTTGGGGGTTTTTTGTTTTTTTTTCCTTTTTTGGCCTTAAAATTTGAAACCCAATTTTAAATTTAGTAAACCAATTTCATTTTGCACTCAGTCTACCTGGAAATATGTGATACAATATGTTCACAAATAGCAGAAAAGTATAAAAACGTGTGGCTTTTCCTGACCTGTCTGATTTAGTAAATACCTGTGTTCTCTGTGAAATACAAATCTGGATCATCTCTATGTTGTGTGGTTTTCCTTGTATTCCTTCTCGAAATGCATTACCAATCTGTCAGCTGGGTGTTGCCAATTAGGGGGGGGTGTTCCTGCAAAGTCTGACATTGTCCAATCAGTGAAGGCAGAGTTAGTGTGTACAGGGACACTTCAGCTCGCAAAAAATGCCCCTTAGTCAGGTCCATAGATGGAAGTGCAAAAAAGTTATTGGTCGCAGAAAGTGGCACTGCGGCACAAATTTCAAAAATAGAAAATATTTGGATTTTTTTTACAGTACTAAAGCATAACATAAACCCTACATATTTGGTATTGCGGAAGCGTATCAACCTGCAGAATACAGATAACACATACACATTATACCAGAGAGTGAATGCCATAAAAATAAAAAAAATACGCACAATTATGTTTTTTTCACATTTTGACCCACTTGGAAATTTTTGGGGTTTCCCAGTATATTACATAATACAGTGAATGACACCGTTAGAAAGTAAGTCTTGTCCCACAAAATAAAAGACCTCATATGTCTAAAAAGATGGAAAAATAAGTTGTGACTCTTGGAAGGTGGGGAGGAAAAAACGAATGTGTCAACCAAAAAACACGTTCTGTCTTTAAGGGGTTAAGCACTGGGCTTTGGATACTCTGTACAGAGATAATGTTTCTTAATTTTGGAAAGCATTGTGAATCTGTGCCCACAAATGTGATCAATTTTATCTTCTGACACAGGCTGTTTTTAGAGGGATTTCTTCTTTGAACAAAGGATAGCAGCTTTCTTCCTCCACTGCCCCATTCAATTTCAAGTAAAAAAAAACAACAAAGAAAGAAACTTATAGTTCACCATTGACTTCAGTGGTGAGGTAAGTGAAGTTTTTCCAAGCATTAAGCTGAATGGGACTACCGATGAAATAACTAATTCAACTGGTGACAATAGTCATCATTCTTTTACTCATTCATCAACCATTACCAAACAAAACACAGGGTGGATGACAAATCGGTGTAAGCATACACTTCCCATTGATCCTAAATGGCGTATAAATCTTCATTATTATGCAGAGCTATGTTCCTAATAATGCAAATTAAAATTCCATTGAGGATTTGTGGACATCTGTAAGACAATCCTTACCTATTGTCATTATAAAAGACAAAGGTATTTTAGAATAGCTAAATATATCAAGGACTCCACATATGAGGATGACTCATTGAACTATTCCCAGGTAGTTTCTTGACAGATTTAAAAAGATGCTGTACTTTAACCATCCCCTAACTGGCAAGTTACCCTTTTTCCTGGCCAGGCACATTTTCTTTTTCTTTTTAAATAAATGTGGGTTTGAATGCTATGCTGCTTCTTGAAGTCGGTTATTCAACTAATTTTTACATCTTTTTTCCATGATACGTAGGGCTTTATTTTCTGTAATTGTTCTGGGGGACTTTATACCTACCTACTGGGGACCAATATACTTACCTACATACTGGGGGTACCTATATACACTATCGTTCAAAAGTTTGGGGTCACTTAGAAGTTTCCTTATTTTTGAAAGAAAAGCACAGTTTTTTTCAATGAAGCTGACATTAAATGAATCAGAAATACACTCTATACATTGTTAGTGTGGTGAATGACTATTCTAGCTGCAAACGTCTGGTGGTTAATGCAGTATCTACATAGGTGTATAGAGGCCCATTTCCAACAACCATCACTCCAGTGTTCTAATGGTACATTGTGTTTGCTAACTGTGTAAGAAGGCTATTGAATATTTTGAAAACCCTTGTGCAAGTATGTTAGCACAGCTGAAAACAGTTTTGCTGTTTAGAGAAGCTATAAAACTGACCTTCCTTTCAGCTAGTTGAGAATCTGGAGCATTACATTTGTTGGTTGATTAAACTCGCAAAATGGCCAGAAAAAGAGAACTTTCATGTGAAACTCGACAGTCTATTCTTGTGCTGAGAGATGAAGGCTATTCCATACGAGAAATTGCCAAGAAACTTAAGATTTCCTGCAACGGTATGTACTACTCCATTCACAGGAGAGCACAAACAGGCTCTAACCAGAGTCTAAAGAGAAGTGGGAGGCCCCGCTGCACAACTGAGCAACAAGACAAGTACATTAGAGTCTCTAGTTTGAGAAATCGACGCCTCACAGGTCCTCAGCTGACAGCTTCATTAAATAGTACCCGCAAGACGCCAGTGTCAACGTCTACAGTGAAGAGGCGACTGCGGGATACTGGCCTTCAGGGCAGAGTGGCAAAGAAAAGGCCATCTCTGAGACTGGCTAATAAAAGGAAAAGATTAATATGGGCTATAGAACAAAGACATTGGACAGAGGAAGATTGGAAAAAAGTGTTATGGGCATACGAATCAAAGTTTGAGGTGTTTGGATCACACAGAAGAACATTTGTGAGATGCAGAACAACTGAAAAGATGTTTGAAGAGTGCCTTACGCCATCTGTCAAGCAGGGTGAATGTAATGTGATGGTCTGGGGTTGCTTTGGTGCTGGTGAAGTGGGAGATTTGTACAAGGTAAAAGGGATTTTAAATAAGGAAGGTTATCACTCCATTTATACCTATCAACTGGGGAATCTACATACCTACTTACTGAGGGACCTATTTACCTACCTGTTGGGGGGGGCCTATATACTTTCCTAGCTACTGAAGTGCCTATATATTTGAGCCCAGAAGGAGGCAACACTGGCCCCTATGCTACTTGGGAAAGATAAACAGGTGCTGCTAATTGATGAGCAGTAGCTCACACACCCTTTCACTAGGGGGACAATTAGATGATAAAAAACTGCACATTGAATTGATACCTATTCACACCATACTGCAGTATGCATTTGTGCAATCTCCCCATGTATTATACTGTGGCTTTTATGCATATTGGTGTGAGAAGGTATCAATACAATGTGCAGTTTTTATCATCTAATTGTCCCCCTAGTGAAAGGGTGTGTGAGCTACTGCTCAGCAATTAGCTTAGCAATATTGGTAATGTTGGTCTTGGCTGCGGGATTTGATTGGCAGGAGTATGATGGTGATATGTATGGTGAGGTAATTGCTCCTTGCATTATCTAGTAAGAGTATGACTATTATTGAGGGTTACTGTTACATGTTCTCAGTTGGGGCATTCAAAAGTTTGATATGGAGCCCAGCCTCCTCTACATATGCCCAGTATTAGCTCCAGTTACAAGAAACCTCCTGCACTTACTGCAGAGCTGATATGGGTCTGTTAAGACCATCTTGTATGCACAGATCAGGAAGGCAGGGACGGCAATAAATCATCTCTGTCTTCTTTCTGGAGACTGCTTGCTGAAGCTGACAACTGACTCTGCTGTCCTGCAGCTGTAAGGCTAAAAGGACGTTCTAGAAGAGATGTACACAAAAATCTGTTTGCTTCAAAAAGCTGTAACCTTTAAAAGGGAAGAAACCTGGTTCTAGAGATTCTTCTTCTGCTTTACACAGAGGGGGAACATGTATGAAAATTGTCTAGGTATAAGGCTATGTTCACACGGCAATTACGCCGGGACTTCAGGAGCCTGCGCCGACTCCCGCGGGGCCGGCAGCCCACCGGCCCCATAGACATTCATTACTAGCGGCGAATATTCGCCGCTAGTAATTGACATGTAACTTATCTCCCCCTGCAGCGTATTGTGTGAGCAGGGAGAGGAGATGTAATCCATAGTTCTCTATGAGAACTGTGGATTATCATAATGACTGGAACGTATCTCGCCCTGTATTGAGCGCAGTATGCCGCGAAATAAGGGCGAAATACCCATACCGGCCCTAACTTTTTAGGTCCATACAACCATGCTCTTTAACGGTTGGAACCTCCGATTGTTGCCTTCAGAATCGTCCCTCACTTTCTACGAGGCACAGAGTTTCCAAACAGTGGTTAGCACACGATCTCACATTTTCAGTGGACCAAAGAATGCCGAAAACACTTATTGCCCCACACCCTGCAATAAACAAATCCGTGGTAACCCTTTTCCAAGGATTGGCGATCTTTACATTTTGGTTTGACGCCAAGATTTGACCCTACATCAATGTGGCAGCAGAAATCGAGACCAACAGCGGATTTTGCACAAACGTTTTTACAATCCTTCTATGTTCCCAGATTTGCGATATGCTTGGGCATAATTGATGGAGCCTATTTAAAGTTTTTTCCTTTTCTTAGTTTCTGAAAAGGATGTGGCACCCGGTAGCAGACTTGCTGCTGATAGCATAGCTTATAAAAGTTTCCGTATTCGTCAAGTCTCTTCTTACAATTTTTTGCAACGGTTGGCCACTGTGAAGCACTAGTTGCCTTTGGATCAGTAAAACCATGTTCCCATGCCCTTGTACCTACGGCATCAAAAAGCATTTCCTTGCAGTACAATTAGCTTAACGGAAGGTCTTGTCTTTTCAGACCTGCATATCCATGTATTTGTAAACTTCACTATTGAGATGTTTGCGGAAAATGCAGGGGATCACAGTTTGACAAGCATACTCAACAGCCTTCTGGCCTATACAATCTACTGCCAGTTCAAAGGGACGACTACTCACACTAGTCCACCATACTATGCTCGGTATGGAGCTGGCATGAATTGTTCTTGACCAGTCAGCTGCCTCAAATGCACTGAGTGTGCGTATTGTATTGCAGATGCTAAAACAATGTTAATGAGCCCTTGGTTAAGGTTGTCACCTAATAGATCAATGTCCGCTGAGTGTAACAGTGCACCCTAAGTTAAGCTTCCATGGTGTCAACCCCAACCCTAAAACTATTCTTTGTTCTGGGGAAGCAATAATTCAGTAGGCTTCCCCATTTCGAAATTTTTTTGAGCACTATAAATTTGTGAATAGGCTGGCGCCTGATTGGTTGCTGTGAGGAAAAATAAATTTACGTACTTTTAGACACTTTAATTCATGAAAACTCCCATCATGTTCTTGAATGCCGAAACATAAGGCTTTGCACAGGTTATTAGTCAGATTTTCAGTGGATTCAGTATTTAGAATCCGCCGAAAATCCGACTGTAACCTGTGCCCCATAGACAGCAATAAAAAAATCTGTGGTAGACTTTTTTCCAATGGATTCCGGCGGATTTTAAAACAGATTTTCCGCCCGGTTTGCCGCCGGATTCCCGTACATTCAATGTGTGGGGCCAGCAGCAAATCCGAAAACCAACAGCGGTTTTTAGCACAAACCCGCACCATGAATCGCGGTTCAGTGATGTTAAAATCCCGTCAGATTTTGGACGGCATTTTAACATATGCTGTGTAGACATAATCTGGTGAATGGAGCCTAATTCAGATGAATGTATTTGAGTTTCTTTTACTTGCAGAAATTTTGCATTAAATTGGATGTGTATGAATTCACCCCTATGGTAGCAGTAAAAAGCCTGCTGATAGGAAGGATTACTAATATAAAAACATTTCCGATATCAGGAATGCACAAGTCTTTACAATTTTTTGCAACTGTTCCCAGGCTGTGAAGGCAGCAGCTGCTAAGATGGATACAGTAAAATATTTCAGCCCTTGGCTACACTTACAGTTTCAAAGCATTGTTTCCTGTGGCAGTAAATTATGCTTAACGGAAGGTCTTGTTTTAGTCAGATCCTGCAGATATCGCAGATGGTATTTGATCAGAAAACTTCACTATGTGATATGACTTCTGCTTTGGTAAACATTTGCAGAGACCCATTTGTGACAAGCAGTATTCTAAACTGTACTGCCTATATAATTACGCCAGTGTGCAAAAGCTAGCGGACTTACTCGGCATAGGTACAGACTACAATATTGCTAAAGGGCGGTAGTGGGAGCTTGGACTGCACATGTATTATCTTGCCAGCCCAGCTGTCCTCAATGCACATGGTGTGTCTTAGTTGTCATTTAACAGATTGCTAAACCACTGTGTAAAATTAGACCAATGGTTTGGTTGGCTCACTTATAATGAGATCAATGATGATATTAACAGCTGAGCTGTTGGAATAACACAGTGACATCTCCCTAAGCTTAAGCTTTGCCATGCAGATGTCCCAACCCAACACCACAAAAATATTGACTTTAATAAGTTCTGTTGAATGTATTTATCTGCCAATGTTGAGGTTCTTCTCAAACATGGTCCAAAAAGAAAGCAATATATTATTTTGCACAGTTAAGTAAATCTGTGTGCATAGTGCTGAACGCCTGATTTTAAAGAGTGCTTTTTTTGCAGGAAAAATAATATTTTTAACGGTACTTTTTATGGTACCATTTAATGTTATGAAAAACCTCCTCCAATATATCATTTGTTCGGTTGAATGGGGGAAAAAAAGGGAACTGCATCATTTTTTTTACTTTAGTATTTTGGGAGTTCACCGCATAGTATAAATAACATGTTAACCTTATTTTGTGGGTCAATACAGTTACAGCAATGGCAAATTTACATAGTTATGTTTCACTACTTAAAAAAAAAAAAAAAAGAATTTATGTATATATGTACATATATATATATATATATATATATATATATATATTTATATATGTGTGTAAATATTTGTATATATATATATATATTTATATATACTGTATATATATACGGGGTAAGGTTTATTCTGATTTCATGTCAGGTTGTGAGAAAAACATGCATATGTGTCTTTTTATATAGTGTACAGTATGTACACTTCTGGTTTCAACTATAGATATATAGTTGAAACCAGAAGTTTACATACACTATATTAAAAGACACATATGCATGTTTTTCTCACTATCTGACATGAAATCAGGATAAACCTTGCCCATTTTAGGTCCATTAGTATTACCAAAATTATTTATATTTGCCAAATGTCAAAATAATGAGGTAATTTTTTAAGGCATTTTTATTACTTTCTGCAACTCAAAAGTTTACATACATTAGGATTACTATGTCTTTAAACAATTTGGGAAAGCCCATATGATGATGTCATGTCTTTGGAAGCTTCTGTTTATTGGCAACATCTGAGTTAATTAGAGACAAACCTTTGGATTTTTTTTTATGCACACCAGAAACACACTGCTTCTGTGTGTAACATCATGGGAAAGTCTAAAGAAATCAGCCAAGATATCAGGAAGAGAATTGTGGACTTGCACAAGTCTGGATCATCCTTGGGTGCAATTTCCAGATACCTGAAAGTGCCTCATTCATCTGTACAAACAATTATACGCAAGTACAAACAAGATGGGAATGTCCAGCCATCATACCGCTCAAGAAGGAGACGGGTTCTGTGAAAGGCCAGGAAGAAGCCATTACTCCAAAAGAAACATATAAGAGCCAGATTAATGTTTGCAAATGCACACAGGAACAAACACCTACATTTCTAGAGACATGTCCTGTATTCTGACAAAACTAAAACTGAACTGTTTGGCCATAATGACCATCATTACATTTGGAGCAAAAAGGGAGAAGCTTGGAATCCTAAGAACACCATCCCAACTGTGAAACACAAGGGTGGCAACATCATGTTGTTGGCTTGTTTAGCTGCAGGAGGGACTGGTGCACTTCACAAAATAGATGGCATCATGAGAAAAGAAGATTATGTGGTAATACTGAAGCAACATCTCAAGCCATCAGCCAGGAAGTTAAAGCTTGGAGTGGTCATCGCAAAGCCCTGATCTCAATCCTATTGAAAATTTATGGGCAAAGCTGAAAAGGCAGGTGCGAGCAAGGCAACCTACAAACATGGCTCAGTTACACCAGTTCTGGAGGAATGGGCCAAAATTCCTACCAACTATTGTGAGAAGCTTGTGGAAGGATATCTAAAAGGTTTTACCCAATTCATACAGTTTAAGGGCAATGCCTCCAAATAGTAACGAAATGTATGTAAACTTTTGACTTTGCAGAAAGTAATAAAAATGCCTTTAAAATTCTCTTTCATTATTCTGGCATTTGGCAAATATACAGTGGGTACGGAAAGTATTCAGACCCCTTTAAATTTTTCACTCTGTTTCATTGCAGCCATTTGGTAAGATCAACATTTTTTATTTTTTTTGCTCATTAATGTACACTCTGCACCCCATCTTGAAAGAGAAAAAACGGAAATGTAGATATTTTTGCAAATTTATTAAACAAGAAAAACTGAAATACCACATGGTCATAAGTATTCAGACCCTTTGCTGTGACACTCATATTTCCTTCTGATCCTCCTTGAGATGGTTTTACTCCTTCATCGGAGTCCAGCTGTGTTTAACTAAACTTATTGGACTTGATCAGGAAAGACACATACCTGTCTATATAAGACCTCACTACTCACAGTGCATGTCAGGGCACATGGGAATCATAAGGTCTAAGGAACTGCCCAAGGAGCTCCGAGACAGAACTGTGGCAAGGCACATATCTGGCCAAGGTTACAAAAGAATTTCTGTAGCACTCAAGGTTTATAAGAGCACTGTGGCCTCCATAATCCTTAAAGGGAAGAAGTTTGGGATGACCACAACTCTTTCTTGACCTGACCGTCCAGCCAACAAAGTGGGAGTAGAGCCTTGGTGAGAGAGGTAAAGAAGAACCCCAAGATCACTGTGGCTGAGCTCCAGAGATGCAGTAGAGAGATGGGAGAAAGTTCCATGAAGTCAACTATCACTGCAGCCCTCCACCAGTCGGGGCTTTATAGCAGAGTGTGCCGAGGGAAGCCTCTCCTCAGTGCAAGACATATGAAAGCCCGCATACAGTTTGCAAAAATACACATGACGGTCTCCCAGACTGTGAAAAATAAGATTCTCTGGTCTGATGAGATGAAGATTGAACCTTTTGGTGTTAATTGTAAGCAATATGTGTGGAGAAAACCAGGCACCGCTCATCCCCTGCCCAATACAATCCCAACAGTGAAACATGGTGGTGGCAGCATCATGCTATGTGGATGTGTTTCAGCTGCAGGTACAGGACGACTGGTTGCAATTGGAGTAAAGATGAATGCGGCCAAGTACAGAGATATCCTGAATGAAAAACTCTTCCAGAGTGCTCTGGACCTCAGACTGCGCCAAAGGTTCATCTTCCAACAAGACAATGACCCTAAGCACACAGCTAAAATAACAAAGCAGTGGCTTCAGAACAACTCTGTGCCCATTCTTGACTGGCCCAGCCAGAGCCCTGACCTAAACCATACATGCCAACTCTCCCGTTTTTGGCGGGGGGTCCCGCTATTTGGGGTCCCCCCCCCGCCCTCCCGGGGGAGTTGGCATTTCTCCCGCCGCCAGCAGGCGGCGGGGGTCCTTTAAATGGCCGCGGCGCCAGAGTAGCGCTGGTGCGCTAATCCGGCGCCGCCGGTCCGTTCCCACGGGCGGGTGAAGCGGGCGCAGGGCCCGCTCACCCGCCCGCGGTCTCACTGTGCGGGAGAGGAGGCAGGAGGGAGCGCTCCCTCCTCCTCCTGTATGTACAGCAGCCACTGCGCGCCGTGCATACAGGTCAGCGGTGCAGGGGAAATGACGCGCGGCTGCTCTCATTCCCCCTGCGTCACTGAGGAGATCGCCGTAGCTGCAGGAGCCTGGTCAGGTAAGTGGAATTTATTATTTTATTTTTATTAAGTACATGGGGGGCTCTGCCTGGCTACAATGGGGGGGGGGGGTCTACCTGGCTGGCTACAATGGGGGCAACTACCTGGCTGGCTACAATGGGGGCAATACCTGGCTGGCAACAATGGGGGCAACTACCTGGCTGGCTACAGCATACCTTACTGGCTACAATGGGGGCAACTACCTGGCTGGCTACAATGGGGGCAACTACCTGGCTGGCTACAATGGGGCACCTACCTGGATGGCTACTAAAGGGGGCACTACCTGGCTGGCTACTAAAGGGGGCCACTACCTGGCTACTAAAGGGGGCAACTACCTGGCTGGCTACTAAAGGGGGCAACTACCTGACTACTAAAGGGGGCAACTACCTGACTATTAAAGGGGGCACTACCTGGCAACAAAGGGGGCACTACCTGGCAAACAATGGTGGGCATCTACCTAGCTACAGAGGGGGCATCTACCTTGCTACAAGGGGGCATCTACCTGCCTGTAAGGGGCAGTACCTGGTTCTGGGGGGCTACTACCTGGCTATAAGGGCATCTACCTGGCTTTCTTCCAAAGCCATTATGTAGTTAGCCGGAGTGGGTGTGGCTTTTTGAAGGGCGTGGCACACAAAAAGATGGGCGTGTCCATGCGAATTTTTCCGCGGCGCGCTACGCGCGCTGCCCTCTTTAATCTCCTGCTTTTCCATTTTCAAAAGTTGGCAACTATGACCTAAACCCAATTGAGCATCTCTGGAGAGACTTGAAAATGGCTGTCCACCAACATTCACCATCCAACCTGAGGGAACTGGAGAGGATCTGTAAGGAAGAATGGCAGAGGATCCCCAAATCCAGGTGTGAAGAACTTGTTGCATCATTCCCAAGAAGACTCATGGCTGTACTAGCTCAAAAGGGTGCTTCTACTCAGTACTGAGCAAAGGGTCTGAATACTTAAGACCATGTGATATTTCAGTCTTTCTTGTTTAATAAATTTGCAAAAATATCTGTTTTTTTTCTTTCAAGATGGGGTGCAGAGTGTACATTAATCAACAAAAAATTAACTTTTTGGATCTTACCAAATGGCTGCAATGAAACAAAGAGTGAAAAATTTAAAGGGGACTGAATACTCTCCGTACCCACTGTAAATATTTTTGGTAATCCTAACTGACCTAAAACGGGTAAGGTTTATTCTGATCTCATGTCAGATAGTGAGAAAAACATGCACATGTGTCTTTTTATATAGTGTATGTCAACTTCTGGTTTCAACTGTATATCTATATATACAGTATATACTGTATATATACACATTTTTTACATACATATATGCAGTGCCAAGCCAAAGAGTAAGAATATTTTGAACTTTTGGTTTTCAGGGTCCATATCTCATCATCCACTAAAGCTTTGAACGTGAGTCTACCATTATTTTATAGACAATCACCTTGGCTATCTCATACATAAATTTAAATTGCAACTATCCATCATACAGTATGCCTAGTTATGCAGAAACAAACTTTTTCGTCTTGTATTCTACAAATTACAACCTGTTCTTACATTCCCTAATAACTCAGTGTGTTATTAGTTGATTTTCAAGCAAAAGGTCACTGGTTCGAATCGATTAGCCATGAAGAAGATTTCCCGAAAAACCATATTGATAGCGGTCTCTTGGAAAAAAAAATTGCCAAACTGCATCATGTGAGGTCATGACAGCTGGAAGAATATGATATGAAGTCCATTCATTAATTCGAAATCATGGCATCACATCAGTAGGCACTACCGTCATTTTCTAACTGTAGGCATCATTGTCCCCTGATGATCGATTTTGTGAAACGCGTTGGGACTTTTCTTTATTTTGGTTTGCTTATGGCAAACATACATAGGGTTAGACACCGAGAGGTGGAGTTGCCCCTTTCGGGGCAGGTGCGCCGCCTGGAGTAGATTAAGTTTAGTATACAACCCGTGTTTCTTTTCTCTGGATGCCTTGTATTATACTGTACATAATATAGAGATATAGGGCGACATGTATGATCGGGCTCAGTATCGGACTCGGGGGTCTGGGGCCCCACAGGGGAGTTGATCTTGGGGGGCCCACCCTACTGTACATGAAAATATTACCGGCCTCTCGGACATAAACGCGCTCATTTTACCACATAATAGTGTTCAAAACAGAACTGTATTGTGTAGTACAATAGCAAGAGAGTCACATATCTGTATCTCAAACATACAGTATGTCAGTCTAACATATCATAGACACAGGGCTAAGTAGCTCCATCCATATCCCACCACTAGCCGACATACAATATCCCTTCCATGTTTCCCTTGGTCACGCCCCTCACCACTTTCTAAAATACACACCAGCAAGAAAGTAAAAGCCTAACTCCTATCACAGGATCAGGTGTTCCCTCACTCTTACAATCAGGGACACATGTGCGCTGCCACTATACCCGCGCCGATATAACCTACAACACCGCCATATAGAGACCACATAGAGGTCAGACACCAGCTCAGGTATAACCTACAACACTGCCATATAGAGACCACATAGAGGTCAGACACCAGCTCAGGTATAACCTACAACACTGCCATATAGAGACCACATAGAGGTCAGACACCAGCTCAGGTATAACCTACAACACCACCATATAGAGACCACATAGAGGTCAGACACCAGCTCAGGTATAACCTACAACACCGCCATATAGAGACCACATAGAGGTCAGACACCAGCTCAGTATAACCCACAACACCATCATATAGAGACCACAGAGGTCAGACACCAACTCAGGTATAACCTACAACACCGCCATATAGAGACCACATAGAGGTCAGACACCAGCTCAGGTATAACCTACAACACCGCCATATAGAGACCACATAGAGGGCAGACACCAGCTCAGGTATAACCCACAACACCATCATATAGAGACCACAGAGGTCAGACACCAACTCAGGTATAACCTACAACACCACCATATAGAGACCACATAGAGGTCAGACACCAGCTCAGGTATAACCTACAACACTGCCATATAGAGACCACATAGAGGTCAGACACCAGCTCAGGTCACCATCACATTACAATATAAAAAATAATCCCTGACATCCAGGGACTCACCGGAGACGTCTGATGAGTCGTTCTCTTCTCTCATGAGTTGTTCTTATTCCCTTTTCTTCTGCTTCCGTTCCACACCGCCATGATGACTTGTCCCGGCCACAACTCATCCCTGCAGAAATTACACACAAATATCTTAGAATCCTCAATTTTCCAGCATCTCTTTACCTATTCCCACCTCTGTACAAGCTTCCCAGGGGTGGGAGAGCGGGTACAAGCCATAACTTAGAGGCCTAGTATCCTAAGGGGTTGGAGGGTGGGGAGAGGACTAACCCCCTGGAGATAATGCTACAACTATGGGCTGCTCCCCTCACAATTATATTACCAGGTAAGTAGACAAGACCCTAGGTAGGAAGGCAAATGTGCAAGGCCCCAGGTAACTAGATAGGCCCTCTTTAGGTAGGTAGACCCCCGCTGGATAAGTTGGAAGCCCGGCCCCAGGTAGGTTGGTGGGTACCTAGCCACGGGTGGGTAGGTAAACAGCCCCCAGTTAGATAAGCAGGCCCCAGTTAGGCAAGTTGATAGGCTACAGTTAGGTTGGTGGACCCCAGTTAGGTAGGCTGTAGGTAGGTGTTGGTGAGTCCCAATTAGTTAGGCTGTAGGTAGGTGGTTGCCCCCAGTTAGGTAAGCTGTAGGTAGTTAGGGTCCCCTTTATATAGGCTTCAAGCAGTTAGGGACCCCCTTTAGGTAGTATACAGGCAGTTAGGGCCTCCTTTAGGTAGTATACAGACAGTTAGGGACCCTCTTTATGTAGTATACAGGCAGTTAAGGCCTCCTTTAGGTAGTATACAGGTAGTTAGGGGCCTCCTTTAGCTAGTGTACAGGAAGTCAGGGCCCACCATTTAGCTAGTGTGCAGGAAGTCAGGGCCCCCTTTAGTATTTAGGTAGCCAGGGCCCCCTTTAGGTAGTCAGGGCCCCCTTTATGTAGCCAGGGCCCCCTTAGTTAGCCAGGGCCCCCCTTAGTTAGCCAGGGCCCCCCTTTAGATAGCCAAGGATATTATATTGAGTCTTTTGGTGAGTCAGTGCCCTCAAAATAACTCAGCATACAGCCATCAATGTCTAAACTGCAAAGTGAAAATGGACAAATTAGGCCCAATTTGTCATTTTCCATTTACAGTGTCATGTGATTCGTTAGTGTAACAAGGTCTCATGTGTGAATGGGGAACAGATGTGTTAAATTTGTTGCTATTGCTCTCACTCTCTCTCATACTGGTCACTGGAAGTTCAAATGGCACCTCATGACATAGAACTCTCTGAGGATCTGAAAAAAAAAAAATGTTGCTCTACATAAAGATGGCCTAGACTATAAGAAGATTGCCAACACCCTGAAGTTAAACTGCAGCATGGTGGCCAAGACCATGCTGCAGTTTAACAAGACAGGTTTCTACTCAGGAACAAGCCTCACCATAGTCAACCAAAGAACTTGAGTGCACATGCTCAGCGTCATATCCGGAGACTGTCTTTTCAAAATAGACGTATGAGTGCTGCCAGCATTGCTGCAGAGGTTAAAGGGGTGGGGATTCAGCCTGTCAATGCTCAGATCATATGCCACATACTGTATCAAATTGATCTGCATGGTTGTCTTCCCAGAAGGAAGCCAATTCTAAAGATGATGCACAAGAAAGCCCACAAACAGTTTGCTGAAGACAAGCAGACTAAGGACATGGATTACTGGAGCCATGCCCTGTGATCTGATGAGACCAAGATAAACTTGCTTTGTTTAGATGGTGTCAAGTGTGTGGCAGCAACCAGATGAAGAGAACAAAGACATGTGTCTTGCCTACAGTCAAGCATGGTGGTGGGAGTGCCATGGTATGGGGTTGCATGAGTGCTGCCAGCTGTGGGGAGCTACAGTAGTTCATTGAGGGAACCATGAATGCCAACATGTACTGTGACATACTGAAGCGAAGCATGATTCTCTTCCTTCTGGGCTGCACGGCAGTATTTCAACATGATAACATTCCCAAACACAATTCCAAGACGACCACTGGCTTGCTAAAGAAAATGAGGGTAAAGTTGCTGGACTGGCCAAGCATGTGTCCAGACATAAACCCTCAAGCGGAAGGTGGAGAAGTGTAAGGTCTCTAACATCCACCAACTCCGTGATGTAGTCTTGGAGGAGTGGAAGAGGATTCCAATGGCTGCAACCTGTGAAACTCTAGTGAACTTCATACCCAAGAGAGTTAAGGCAGTGCTATAAAATAATGGTGGTCACACAAAATATTGACACTTTGGGGACAATTTTCACTTAGGGGTATACTCACTAACCAGTTTACATACCAGCAGTTTACATACACTATATAAAAAGACACATATGAATTTTTTTTATAAAAATACATCTACAGCTGTGTCTCGACACTCAGATGTTGCCAATAAACCTATCAGAAGCTTCCAAAGACATGACATCATCATATGGGCTGTCCCAAATTGTTTTAATCCTAGTGTATGTACACCTTTGGCTTTGCAGAAAGTAATAAAAATGCCTTAAAAAATTCTCTCTCTCTCTCATTATCCCTCTGTCAGCCTATCAGCACCCCTTCAATGCATTAGCAGACAACAACATAGCAATTTGAAGACCTGACAGAGGCCCACCAAGTCTGTGCATGTGTTAGATTCCCAAAGCACTTAATAGGCTGCCTATCAACAGTACAATGTCAGACAGGTATTAATACACTACACAACATAGGAAATTTTGGGTATTATGTCAATTATTAAAAGATCGTATATTTAAGACTGCTTGAGGGACGAATAAAATATTTTAAAAAAAATGGAAAAAGTTAAAAAAAATGTTGTATATATGTAAACAAAGGTGAAAAGACACAATTTTACTATTAAAAATGTATTATTGTTGGAAAACTCAAACAAAAATTTGGCATCGCCACATCTGTAATGATCTGTACTATAAAATTGAAGCATTTTTTATCCTGCACGGTGGATGTCATGGAAAAAGAAAACAATACCAAAAAAGCTATTTTTGTTCATCTTGCCTGCCAAAAATGGAATATAAAATTATCAAAAAGTTAAATGTACCCAAAACTGTCACCAATAAGAACTGCAGCTTACCCTGCACAAAACATACTCTCACACAGCTCCGTCATCATAAAAAACAAAAAATAAAAAGTTGTGGGTGTCAAAAAAAATTTCAAAACAAATCAATTATGCTGCAAAAGTAATACAATTTAAAAATATATAAATTTAATATCACCATTATTATATTGACTCATAGAATAAATGTAAAAATGGCATTTGCAATGCACAGTAAGCACAAAAAATGTTTAGATACACACATACTTTATATGTGAATTGTTATTTTTGGTTCATCCCGTTCACCCCTATATAAAAAAAGGCATCAGAAAGTTGTATATACCCGAATATGTTGGCATTGAAAAAATAAGATTGTTCCATGTCACAAGTAGTCAGATTTGTCATTCAGGAGTTAAATGGGTTTTCTTACCTCAACGATTAGCTTTTAACAGATAGGGAAAGGTAAATGAAGACTATTAACAAATACATTGTTGTTTTAATTTTATGTAGGTCAGGAGGTAAAGAAGATGTTATCTACTGCTAGTGTACACAAGTTTCTTTAAGTTACTAACCATCTCTCCCTGTTCTCTCTTACCTCCCAATACTCCAAGCTGCCGTCAGTCAGTTCTCCAATGGTGAGTCACTACATGCAGTCTTAGCTCTAGAAAAGGAGTTTGTTTACCTAATTAAACAACAAGCTTTCACCCTTTAGAGCTCTGCAGCTTTGTGTACCATATTTTATAAATCTCCTGCACTTCTATCAGAGCTTAGTCCAATCACATAGAACCACTTACAGTCTAATCAGAAAGAGTGAGTCTAAAGCTGCCTGTGGCTCTGTGAAACTGCATGGTGAGAAAACCCTTTTATGAAATTGGTTATCACGTAGCTTTTCAGAAGTTCCCATCTATAAAATTAAACTGCTCTAGTTTATAGAAGAGAGAATAATACTCTTTAGGGTACAGCGCTCACACGACTGATTTGGACACTGGAAATATCAGCGCTAAATCAGCATTGAATCCTCGTCTGAAACCCACGCTTATAAATGCGGATTTCAGATGAGGATTTTCAGCTACTATGATATGAGGATTCAGCGAGGAATCTGCTTCAAAAATTGACATTTATTCTTTTTCAGCACTGAAAAGATATCAGTGATGAGAGAGAATTTAAGGCTGATTGCATTTAGATTGGAGAGTGATCCTAAGGCAGATTCAGCACTGGATCCGTGCCGGGAATAAGTGTCCAAATCAGCAGTGTGAACAGACCCTTACTGCTGCACTACTGGTTGATACACAGTTTTTAAAGAAATTTTTTCTAAATGCATCAACATAATAAATTACAGTAATTACATGCTGCAGGAATTAATATCAAAGCATATTTTGGGAAAAAGATATATGTGGCTTTAATGGTTTATATTATTTTATCATGGGAACTGTGTAAAGGAAAGAAAGAATCAACTTCATGAAAAATTTAATGAATGAGCACTTTGTTACTATAATATGGTCAGTATTCATCAGGACGAGGTTTGAGGAGCAGGAAAAACAACATGGAACAATTTCACTAGTTACAGCAAGCATGTTTTCAGCCTGGTCTGACGGATGTGGCTCCCCACGCATGGGCCTCTCTTGAATATCTAGTCTCACAGTCTATCACGTACAACATGCTTTTCTCTCTGCAAGCAGCTCTGAACACCAAATGGAGAGAAAAAATAGGTTGGACACAATTACTCATGGTTAGAGATATCAACAATTATTCAATTATTTCACTTTTAGGTACATCAGTCTAATCTCAGGGAGATCAAGATATTGACCACTTTTATATGGGTGGAAAGAAAAAACCTAGAGGACCTGTGACATCTCCTGACTTGTCTCACTTAGTAAATACTAGCGTTTCCTGTACAATAATAATTCTGGGGCATCTTCTCTTATATCTACAGTATGTGTGGTGCTGTTCCTGTGTTATTCTTCCTAGAAATGTATTACTAAATCTGTCAGATGGGTTGTTTCTGTTTTCAAGGTGGGGTACTACAGACACTGAAATCGTCAGCACTGATTGGACAATATCAGACTGTGCAGGGACACACTCCCAATTGGCAAAACCCAGCAAATGCATTTCTAGGAGGAATACAAAGGGACCCACACAACTTAGAGATGCTCCAGAATTGCAGACATGTCAGGAATGGCAACAGGTTTTGACGTTTTTCTGCTACCGTAGTTGTGAACTTACCTTTGGAGAATTGTATTCGATTTCCAGGTAGAAATTGGTGATAGAGGTTTAAAAATTGTCGGTCTACGATGGGTCAGAAGATCACTGTGGGTTGGCTCTATACATTAAATTATTGCACTTAATGTCTTATTCATCCCATTTTTAGATGATTTTCGATCAATTTTTGGATCATGGAGGTTGCTTCCAAATTGTTATTTTACAGAGATAGCAAGTATTTGCTGTAACAGATGTATCAGTGTGCAGGTCTTTTTCAACATTATAGAGCTAATCAGGACAGGTCCAAATAAGGCATATAGCACACCTCCCTAGTGGAAAATTCAGCCCACTCCATAAATCCTTGCACCTAGTTTTTTTGCCTGGGATAAACTTGCACCCTAGGCGGTCGCCTACCTTCACAATATGTAGAAAGAACAGATAAACGCTCACTGGTGACTGCAAGCTTGTGTCGGAGTTCTATGTGGTAACGGAACAAACACGGAGATGCATCCAGCTGAACAGATTGAGTAGATTAGAAACCCTAAAGAGGCTCCAGCACTCGTAGAAAGTTTCTTTAAAAGAGAAAAACGCACATTTATTTGGGGCTGATTAAAAACATGGTAAGAACAAAGGTTGCATAATTTACGCGTTTCAAGCCTCCATAGGTCTCTTATTCGTAATGGTTAGCAAACCAAAAACATCTCTGTTAAATAGCATATCCGGATACAGCTTCTCCCCACAGGTAACACATTTAAGTATTTACATCCCCATGTGAAACACGATCTACATATAACTACCTTCCCCTACCTGTGCTGCCAGTCCAGCTAAAGCTGTAACATTTACTATAGATATATTAAATATATTTTTAATTAAGAGATTTCAAGGGCACTACATTGTATACAATAAAGTCAACTTACACTACCGATCAAAAGTTTGGGGTCACTTAGAAATTTCCTTATTTTTCAAAGAAAAGCAAAGTTTGAAGCTAACATTAAATGAATCAGAAATACACTCTATACATTGTTAATGGGGAAAATGACTATTCTAGCTGCAAACGTCTGGTTGTTAATTCCATATCTACATAAGTGTATAGAGGCCCATTTCCAACAACCATCACTCCAGTGTTCTAATGGTACATTGTGTTTGCTAACTGTGTAAGAAAACTATTGGATATTTTGAACACCATTGAAAACCCTTGTGCAAGTATGTTAGCACAGCTGAAAACAGTTTTGCTGATTAGAAAAGCTATAAAACTGACCTTCCTTTGAGCTAGTTGAGAATCTGGAGCATTACATTTGTTGATTCGATTAAAATCGCAAAATGGGCAGAAGAAGAGAACTTTCATGTGAAACTTGACAGTCTATTCTTGTGCTAAGAGATGAAGGCTATTCCATGCGATAAATTGCCAAGAAACTTAAGATTTCCTACAACGGTGTGTACTACTCCCTTCAGAGGAGAGCACAAACAGGCTCTTACCAGAGTAGACGGAGAAGTGGGAGGCCCCGCTGCACAACTGAGCCACAAGACAAGTACATTAGAGTCTCTAGTTTGAGAAATCGACACCTCACAGGTCCTCAACTGGCAGCTTCATTAAGTAGTACCTGCAAAACGCCTATCTGTAATGGAGTGGCCAGCGCAGTCACCAGATATCAACCCCATTGAGCTGAAGGAGCAGCTTGACCATATGGTACGCAAAAAGTGCCCATCAAGCCAATCCAACTTGTGGGAGGAGCTTTTGGAAGCATAGGGTGAAAGTTCTCCAGGTTACCTCAGCAAATTAACAGCTAAAATGCCAAAGGTCTGCAATGCTGTAATTGCTGCAACGGGAGCATTCTTTGACAAAAGCGAAGTTTGAAGTAGAAAATTATTATTTCAAATAAAATTCATTGTTTCTAACCTTGTCAATGTCTGGACTATATTTCTACTCATTTTGCAGCTCATTTGATAAATAAAAGTATGAATTTTCAGGGAAAACACAAAATTGTCTGGGTGACCCCAAACTTTTGAAAGGTAGTGTATATACCCGTATAACAAGTGCTTACATCCATTCATCTAGTGGCATCAATGCACTCAACATTGCCCCCACATGGTATTTTCAGCTTATATGTCCAGTTAGTGCATTAGACTTATGAGACGCCACTTAAGCGCATGCATAATATGATCTAATAGTAATATGATTACTTAGATTTCCCCTCATTCTACTTATAGATTGTAGTACTTAGGATACAAGCACACATCCAGCAGTGTAACCCACAAAAAACAGGAAGCCCACTCTATGTCAGAAATTCTGTAAAAACTACAATCCCTCTGTGCCTCCAGACTGGGGGCACAGGAACATCTTCATGCAATTTCTCATAAGTAGAACATCTAAATTGTCCTTTAACTCAACTGGTTATTTACAGCTTGCCAGTTTTCCTTATGGCAGCCATAATTTAGAAATGCTACTTATGTGTTCCACCCTCTGGACAATGAAGGAGTAGAACTATCTCAAGGAGGATCAGAAGGAAATGGACGGCATGTGAGTTAACTATGAGTGTCACAGCAAAGGCTCTGAATACTTATGACCATGTGATATTTCAATTTTTCTTGTTTAATACATTTATAAAAATATCTACATTTTTGGTTTTTTTTTCTTTCAAGATGGGGTGCAGAGTGTACAGTAATGACTCAAAAATGAACTTTTTTGATCTTACCAAATGGCTGCAGTGAAAGAAAGAGTGAAAAATGTAAAGGTTTTGAATACTTTCCGTAACCACTGTAACTTGGTCATTTTATACCAAACAGATCTTGTTAGCTTCGGATCTCACCATGTTCCTCAATGTAGCTTATATTTACGAACAGGATACATCAACACACAAGATCTGTGAACATTGTTGGACATACGTGATGGGCACAATATTTTAGTTAATTTTGCATGTTTGGTACAATGGTATGTTGAGGTGTATTAGGGCATGTTCACATAGCATATAAATGAAAGACATGCAAATTGCTTGCATTTTTACTGCCCCATTGACTTCAATAAAAAAAAATGCCCGTGGAACTAGAAAGTGCATGAAAAAGTAACGTTTTATATTCAGCATGAAATCTGCATGCTGAAAACAGCATGTAAAATAGAGAATGACGATGATTCCCCCCATTATGAATGGGACATGGATGATATGCAGAAAAATATGCCATGTAAACATATCCTTAATGTTTTTACTGTGCTGCCGCTACTTTTTGATTAGAGCTAAAATTTGGCTTTGTGCCACCATGTCATGCTGTGCGACTATGTCATCCAAACAGAACAACAGTCTGCCATGAGGGAATAATTGAGGGGGGTAATTTGTGCGGCTGGCTTCAAAGGGAACCTGTCAGGTGGTTTCTGCTGCCCTATCTGAGAGCAGGATGTGATAGAGAGAAGCTGAGCTCTGTGATATATAGGTTTCTAGGACTTTAAGGGGTTGTCCACTTTATAATGTCTTTAAAATGTATGTACTTATTTTGTGCATAATAGGTAATCACACAATTTACTAATATACATGTATCACTATTTCTGCTCCTGTACCTCTTCTATGTGCAGTAGGCCCTTATCTAGAAATAAAAAATGGTACAGACTACATCTTTGTCTATAGTGGTTGCCATGGAGCAACTCTATGGAGAAACCAATCAGGTGACCACCACACATCATGTGACCCCTGGTATCCAGGTAACAGGAACTTCTCTAGTATTACTACCGCCACTGGTGTCTTGTGTATGTCAGGGGTTATGGAGAAGCAGCTGCATATTCTGTATCATCTTCCTCCTTTTTTTTTTTGTTTATACAGTTAACTTTATTAACAACATGAAATAAGCTACAGTGATGAGATGCAACAGTGAAGAAGTTGCTGGATTAAACATAATAATAATTATTCCATTTCACTTCATAGATGTCATGTAACCCTGTTACTAACCGAATATCAGGTGGTCACATGACTGTTTAGTCTATACAGTTGTTTCATGGGAGCCATCACTGTGGACAGGAATGTGGGCTATACCATTTTTTAAAATTTATTTATAGATAGGGGCCTACTGCATTGGTATAAGAGGTACAGGAGTAGAATTTTAAATACATACATATTAGAAAATTGTAGTACTTTCTTTGTTATCGAAACAATGTAAAATGGACAACCCCTTTAAAGAGGGATTTACGAGCAGAGAAATTACTAAAAGAGAAAGTGAAAGTCCTGCCTACCCAGTCACATACAGTGGCAGACAGTTTGCTTGGTGTACACATTGATACAGGGAAAGCTGTCAATCACTGCATTTAGGTGGGGGTAAGCAAGACTCTCACTGTCTCTTAAAGGGAATGTGTCATCAAAAAATGAGTCATTGTTTAAGTCCCGTATTTATGTTAAACACATTTTTTAGGAATTTACGTTTGTTTTGTTTTTTTCATATCACTTTCAATATTTTTTAATAATTCCTGAGTCTTGCAGTTTTCACTTTGGCCACTAGGCCTTATTTGCACCGTTTTAACAGCAGTCAGAGAGATGCTTTACAGTAGCTTCATGCACATAGGAGACTTAAAGGGGTGTTATCGTTTCATTAAATGGTCTTCAGAATAAGGGACAGTGAAAACAAGAACTTTGCAATTGGATGTCATTAGCAAAGCTGCCTTGTTCTCACAGTGTCCCTTATCTTGTGTTTTTATTTACACTGATATCCAGGTGGGTCGAATCCTCCTCCTTGCAATTCACTAGCTGAGAGCTCATTTAGCATTCTGTACAGGCCCTGGGTCGATTCCCGGAGCTGTGTCTCTGACTCAGAGTTAGGGGCCGTAGCAATTTCTGTTTCCACACCTAGCAGAAACAGACTGCAGCAGATTGTAACATATGAGAAACATGACAGTTTTTGACCCTGTGCCTAACTCTCCTGCATACACGCAGATCTGTGCCGTCTTAGAAAGTGGATACATCTCCAGCTGTGAGAGATCAGTGCTCAGATTAGATTGAATGGCAGCCTGTGGGTATGTATATAGCTCTTATAAAATAAGAGCTGATAGGGAGAGACACAGTGATATGTGGACTCAGAGGGGGGGGGGGGGGGGGGGGGGGGGGGGGGGGGGGGGGGGGGGGGGGGAGTCTCAGGCCAGCAGTGAATGGGGGGGATGATGTCACCAGCTGGGAGGGGAAGAAACGCCCCTGCATTCACAGAGCTGGGAAGCTAAGAGAAGTGTGACTCAGCCGAAGTAAGGAAGCGATACATCCCCTTTAAGACTGACTCAATCCCATTCACTTCTATAGGAGAGTTTTCTAGTCATGCTCTGTGACCTGGGAAGAAGTCACTGTGCAGGGAGGTATAAGGGTGAACTGTGACTATCTCCTCTTGTAACTGGTGGATCCTGTGTTATCTATTCACACTGGTGTCTCCTTTCACTTTGACCCTCTTTGTTCTGATACTGAGCAGACTACTGAGAATCTTTCTGTACAGAACTGGAAGTGTCAGACAATTATTAGGCTTAGTGGCCAAAGTGAAAACTGCAGGACTTAAGAATTATTAAAATATTATTGAAAGTGATCTGGAAAATTAATAAGAAATATAACCAAAAATTCTTTAAAAATGTGTTTAACATAAAAACATGAGTTAAACAATAAGTCATTTTTGATGACATTCCCTTTAAGGAGCCTTGTCAGGATTTTCTCTTTTTACTCATACATCTTGCTCCAAAGCCTATAAACCTTTATATTACAGAGCTCAGCCACCTGACAGGTTCCCTTTAAGCCAGCGTCATACATGCAGACAAAACCGCAGCCTCACAAGTTTGCTGGTGACAATCAGGTTTTTTCGAGAAAATTCATACAGCCATTGGCAGCAGCGGTTTTCTCCCCCCACAGCTGCTACTCCATGGGACCTGGCCTTAGAATGAGAAGACAAAATGATCTTAGGATAAACTAGGGAAAATGTATTTGTAAGAAGAATGAAGGGTGGGAAATACACAAAAAAAGTTGCTATTTAATGATCATATATATTTTATATAGACACAGGGCGTTAACATAGTAGAAAATCGTGCGGACTTTGATACAGAATCTGCATGCGTTCTATGCAGAAATGCCTCCCATTGTATCTGATGAGTTACTGGTCGGATTTTTTAATCTGCGGTGAAACATTTTATTCTATGTGGATTCCATGTGGAATAAGCAACGTACTGTGCAGAAACCATGACTGCAAACAGAGCACTGATGAGCCCCACTGCATGGGTCTAAAACACACCTGGATCCATGCCAACTCCTTTGCACAAAATACAGATTCTGCCTAGAAGATTCCACCATGTGAACAGACCCTTATAGCTCCCAGCTTGTGCATATGATGGCCCCTTAAATTTTGATCAACTGCAAAAAAACAACACCAAATTTGCCAGAAAAAAAATTAAACAGTATCTAGTTTATTACATATAGAAAGATTTTCCAGAATTTACAAACAACCACATTGCTCATTCCAGGGAGTTTCATTTGAAGAGTTCAGCCAAGTTTCACTTTTTTCCCTTTTGTTTTTTTTTTATTTGTTTTTATTGTATTTTTTTTATTTCTTTGTTTTACATTATATACAATGGAAGACTCGATTTCATATTTTTATTTTCTTGTACCTGTGCAATGAAAAAAAAAAATTCTGTGGTTTTTGTTTTTTTACTTTTAAAACTGTGAGTAGCGTGTGTAGGGTCGTCAGTTCCGCTAAACCTTTTTGAAGAACTGCAACCCTATCTGGCACAGAAGGAGTTAAAGCACATCACTGCCGGAGTGCAGATGTATTCTTACATACGCTTATATTACAAGTGTCACTACATAGGACCCAAAATAAAGAGCCCTAGCAATCTAGGACCTGCTGTGTTTCTTAAAAACGATAGTACCCTACTTATATTATTAGCCATATTTTAGCAATTATCCAAAGTCTGTTTACAACAGAATACCTCAAAATCCCACATAAAAAATGGGCTCTAGCAAAGAAAAAAAAGAAAATGTATAAATCAAAACCTATGTTAAATATTTAATTCTCATCAACCATTATTAACAGTTTTTTCGTACGTAATAATTTACACCAATGATTTGTAATACAGTTTTTCTTTCTTGAAATTTTCAGCAGCAACTTAAATTGAATGAATTGAGAACAATGTGCGAGGATGCAAGTCCGAGTGCACCGTGCATTGGTGCTGGGAGGATGGGATCACTGAGGTGGTCTCCGAGGATGTAGAAGGAGCAGATTGCTTCTGTCCAGACGTCACAGTGCTTTTTGCTTGGCACAACAGAGAAGGTGCGTTCAGTCAGCTGACTCCTGAGGTTTGCGTGTGTAGTAAACAAAGTGAAGTGGATGCAGCGTACCGTCTATTGAAGAGGAGGATGTGAGGTCCTGGTTGTGATGTGTGGAGGCTACTCAGAGGCCATAATCCCTTGAGATTGAATGGGTAACTTGCTGAGGTTGTACAGGTTGTTATTCTGTAAAGAAAAGGCAGAAAACATGATTAACATGTCAGAAAAACAACGCCACTATAAAAGACAAACAGTGAACACCACAAAAAAACAACAACAAATTTGTTTTTTTAGGGAGCAATTTTTATTTTCCCGTGCTTCTATTACAAGTGGATGTCTATGGATTATGTTCTATATACTTGTCAGCTTTGCATCTCCTATACACATGGCCATCTTTTTGGAGAAATAGGGACCTGTGACCTCTCGCTACCACAGATTACTTTATGGCCTATTGGAAAGCTCCATGAACATGTTCAACATCAGAGGTATTAGGCTATGTTCACACGGTGTAATTGCGGGGACGTATTTCGGCCCGCAACTATGCCGTGTGCGCGGAGGCGGGGGGTGGCCCCATAGACATTCATTATTCACGGCGCATATTTGCTGTGAATAACTGACACGTCACTTCTCTCCCTGCTCTCCGTATTGTGCGAGCGGGGAGAGGAGACGTAATCCATAGTTCTCTATGTGATCTGTGGATCACCGTAATGACAGGGACGTATCTCGCAGTACGGCACGAAATACGGGGCGAGATACGTCCCAAAATAAGCCGTGTGAACATAGCCTTAACCTCTATGAAGTGGTTGTCAGACTACTCTTGCACCATGTATCTTTGGGGGTAACAAAATAATACAGAAAAACAAGGGGTTCCCTTAAACAATCTATTACTTCCATTTTTTTTTTTATAATTAAAACCAGATAATGATACATATATTATCTTTTTAACAGTTTTTATTTACTAACTGAAGATTTTTTTTATTCGGTTTCCTGCATAAGATTCTGGGGGTGGCCATCTTGCCTGATCTGCTTTTAGAGAGATGATTTACAGCAGCTAGATGGACCATAGGATCCTGTGAACAGGAAATGACTCCATGACTTCTAAGGCTATGTCTACACGGCATCGGACAAAAACATTCCCAAAGTCGACAGGTTTTTGTCTGATGCACAACCACAGTGTTTGTCACGTTTTGCGCAAAAACCGCGGTCAGTTCTCTTTTTTTTTTTTTACCATCGGCCCATAGATTTGATTGCATGGGAAGACGACAAAAGAACTCAAAGCGGTGGTATAATACTCCGGTGCCAGAAGACGAGCAGAGAAAAAACAGCCTGCGTAGACAACACTTTTTGTATTCTAAAAAGTCTATGGGCTGCCTCAGCGACCATATTTTCGGTGGTTTTAGAATCCTAAAACCGCCTGAAAATACGATTGTTTTTCTGTGCAGTGGAGACGTAGCCTACGGGTTTTCCAGGCATGCTCTGTGACCCAGGAATAAGTCATTGAATACGGAGAGGGGGGAGGTTGTGACCATCTCCCATTGTGAATGGTATAAAGCGGTGTTATTTATGCATTGGCATCACTTTTCATTGTAATTGGGCCTGTGACGAAAATGAGGAGACTGCTGAGAAGTGATCTGTATAGAACAGGAATTATCAGCCTATTATACGGCTTAGTGGTCAGAGTGAAAATTGCAGGATTGCTTTTAATTTAAAATAAAGACAATGACATAAAACAGGAAAAAAATGATGTATATAAAAAGAAAAAAAAAAAAAACAGCAAAAACTTTACATAAAGGCCCAGTTTCAAAAGGTCCTTTTCTGATGACCAATCCTGTTTAATGATAGTGAGATTTTGCCAACACTTCATATATTGAAGATCACATACAGAAAACCTCAAGCTCTCTCAGCAGGTTTACGATGTAGGTTCACACTCAAGATGAGGCTCTTTAGTTTGGGAGTGATAAAGAAACAGACAGGACAAGCTCTTGTGCTGCAGGGTTCTGGTTCGGATTTAAAGGGGTTGTGTCACTACATGGATTCTTCTGACCTCAGACCTGTTTTCTTGGTTTCACTTTGAATTCAGGGGGTGTTTATTGGCTTCCACTAGAAGCCAGGTCTGTAGCTATAGCAACACGTGCTGGCAGCCTATAAAGGATAGATCAAACAGGTCTGTAGCTATAGCGACTTCAGGACTGATTTTATTTTATGGTTTTTCTTTTCTTTTTGGATTTTTTTTTTGTTGTTGACGTTTGCAGCTCATGCAGAAAGGGATATCTCAGAATAGGCAGGATACTGTTAATGGAAACATATTGCAAAGTGACTTATTTTTTCAAGATCTTTAATATAAAAAGCAATCGTTGTAGTGAGACAACCCCTTTAAGATAGCTGTAGGTTTAGATCTGCTATTGGAGAAAGCAGGGAACATCCATCACACACAGCTCTAAAGCTTTGACTTGGACACGTCAATAACAAAAATCAATGTACACCCCCTCAGACATCTCCGACGTTCTCAGACGAAAGTGAACTCAAGGTTTCCACAACATGCAATGCCGTCTGCACTGCTCATTATAGACTTATCAACTGTGCAGCAACAATAGCTGAAGGGATGGCGAGTGCTAAACTGCGCGCTTACATCAGGGTCTGGACGCACCATTGTTTCTCATCAACAACAGTCAGTATTTCCTTAACAACCTATAAACCAACGCTGCGCACAAATGGCTCCGTGCAGGGGATCTCGGGCTACAGTGAGCTCAGCGCAGGATCATTTCATGTCACTGACATCACTGCTGGCAGCTTAGGAACAGGGGAAACCTGTGTTTAATCTATTTCCTACTTACCGCCAGCAATAGCTGGAGTCCCCGATAATACAGCTTTGTGGTTGGGCTGGACATTTTTGCCGGCTTACTCAAGCCTTCCTGGCAAGAAGAACACATAACTGAAGGCTACAAAGGGGCGCATTTTTGCATTAGGCTTAGCTTTCACATCTGCTCGAAGGTGTGTTTCAAGGAAACTAAACTAAATGGTAAAATACTGTCACTACCGAATATGTATAACATTATACAAGTCCTCATTGCTGATAGACGAGAGACAACATCTGCTGTGTAATCCAGGCCCAGATTACTAGAACACGGGTAAACTCAATACCTATAGTTTACTGAGAAGCAGTGGTCTCAAACTGCGGCCCTCCAGCTGTTGGGAAACTACAACTCCCATCATGCATTTATATATCTATATATTTATTTTAAAGCGCCATTGATGCCAGTGGCCTGTACAATCGAGGGGTGACATCTCAAATACACTAAAGTCAAACGGTACAAAGGAATTTTGTATACAAGATCAAATTGTCACGACAGAGGGAGATGAGGACACTACCACTGCGAAGGGTTTACAATCTACACGAGGAGTGGGGAAAGAGTGACGGAGGTGGGGGGCAGACATGTATGAGGGGGAAGTAGTGACAAGTTTAGTGAAGGTTGCATCATGCATTAATCATGCATTTATATAACCTATAACCGTGGGCATGATGGGAGTTGTAGTTTCCCAACAGCTGGAGGACCGCAGTTTGAGACCACTGACTTAGAGCCTTCATAGCAGGGAGATGAGACTATGCTCATAAGAGCGATCGGCTCCTGCACCAACTCACCACCTGGGTCAACTGGCGACATCTTCTGTATATAACAGACTAGTCTAGAAGGTTTGTAATCCAGACTCCGATTAGCAGATTACTGTTAATTTCACAGGATATCTGCAGCTTTCTTAAAGGGGTTTTGCCACGTTCTCATTTCATACCTCCTGTATCCAGCTCTGTGCACTCAGAAGGTGGCGGGTGTGATGTGTTTGAAATGCATATCATGTGACCCAGCAGGCTGACATCACCAGGCCTTTCCTCTCTGTAGTCAAAGAAAGGTCTGTTTATGTATAAAGCTGTGAGTAGCTACAATGTAGTTCAATGGTCCTAGGGTCAAATCCCTGCAGGAACCAAACCTGTGGATGTTTTTTTTTTTCTCTTTATCAATGCACAGACCTGATTGAGGTTTCTTTTTTTATTTATTTGCACTGTTTGACTAATTACTAAGGAGGACAGGAATAGAATGACAGCACCTGGGGTTTGAACACTCAGTAGCTGCCTGAGAGGAGAAGTGATGTCTGAGGATGTGCAACCAGGACTGAGGAGCTCTCAGCCCTGGTCGTATCCCCTGGAGACAAGCTGTAAACAATAGATCACTAAGGGAGCAGCTAAAACAAAAACGGTGCAGAATTTTTAAAAATGGTGAAAATGTTTATTAGTTAATTTACAAGCTTCCCACGTCAATTTTACTCCGTGGCAAAACCCTTTTAAAGCCTTTACAGCAGAGATATTAGGGACTAGAACAATAAGAGCAATAGACTCCTGCACCAACTCACCACCCTAGGTGGTCTCTGTTTAAGGCTGCAGACAAACCTGTGGCATCAAAGGAGGAATCTACTAAATCTTTTAAGCTTCTCATACGCTAAACAGGGTTGCCAATGCTTAGCTTGCAGTTCAAATGCTAAAGCAAATCTATTAGGCAAACATACAATAACCACTCTGAGAAAGGAGCATTTTTATTACAAGCGATCTCGATAGTCAGTAGCCCTAGATGCCAACCATGTTCAACAACCCCCCCAAAAAATTACAAAACATAGTGTATAGAAAAGATCTCAGTAAACTTGTTTTCTTTTAAACAGGCCTGGATCCAGACGGTCTGAAATGTAATACTATCGGTATGCAACTCTGGAAAAAGCACAAAATAAACTTGCCAGACCTTAAATGCTTTACCATATCTAGTGACGACATGCAAAAACAAAACCTAAAGCTTTCAAAAAGCCTAGGCTACGCTATGCTGGCAAATCAAGACATTACTAGGACGACTTGTACTATTAGATTTTGTTTCATCATCCCCATTACATATAGCATTGTGCTGCAGTCTCTTACTTAATAGCACAAGGGCGAAAAGAGTACCTTAAAGGAAACCTGTCAGGTGGTTTATGTTGCCCTTTCTGAAAGTAGGATGTGATAGAGGAAGAGAAGCTGAGCTCTGTGATATAGAGGGTTATATGATATCATATAATCCTATATATCACAGTGCTCAACTTCTCTCCTCCATCATATAACTATATATCAGAGCTCAGCTTCTCTCCTCTATTATATCACCTATATATCCAGAGCTCAGTTTCTCCCTCCACATATAACCCTATATATCACAGAGCTCAGTTCTCTCCTCTATTATATAACCCTATATATCACAGAGCTCAGCTTCTCTACCCTCCATCATATAACCCTATTATATCACAGAGCTCAGCTTCTCTCCTCTATATATAACCCTATATATCACAGAGCTCAGCTTCTCTCCTTCTATATATAACCTATATATCCCAGAGCTCAGCTTCTCTCCTCTATCATATAACCCTATATATCACAGAGCTCAATTCTCCTCTATTATTATAACCCTATATATCCCAGATCTCAGCTTCTCTCCCACCATCATATAACCCTATATATCACAGAGCTCAACTACTCTCCTCTATAATATCACCCTATATATCCCAGAGCTCAGCTTCTCTCCCTCCATCATATAACCCTATATACCATAGAGCTCAGCTTCTCTCCCTCTATTCATATATAACCCTATATACCACAGAGCTCAGCTTTTTTCCTCTACAATATAACCCTATATATCACAGAGCTCAGCTTCTCTCCCTCTATCATATAATCCTATATATCCCAGAGCTCAGCTTCTCTACGTCCATCTTATAACCCTCTATATCCCAGAGCTCTGCTTCTCTCCCTCCTTCATATAACCCTTTATATCACAGAGCTCAGCTTCTCTCCTCTATTTTATCTCCCTATTTATCCCAGAGCTCAGCTTCTCTCCCTCCATCATATAACCCTCTATATCCCAGAGCTCAGATTCTCTCCCGTCCATAATATAACCTATTATATCACTGAGCTCAGAGCATCTCCTCTATCATATAACCCTATATATCACAGAGCTCAGCTTCTCGCCTCTATCATATAACCCTATATATCACAGAGCTCAGCTTCTCTCCCTCTATCATATAACCCTATATATCACAGAGCTCAGCTCCTCTCCTCCATCATATAACCCTATATATCACAGAGCTCAGCTTCTCTCCTCTATCATATAACCCTATATATCACCGAGCTCAGCTTCTCTCCTCTATCATATAACCCTATATATATCACAGAGCTCAGCTTCTCTCCTCTATCATATAACCCTATATATCACAGAGCTCAGCTTCTCTCCTCTATCATATAACCCTATATATCACCGAGCTCAGCTTCTCTCCTCTATTATATCACCCTATATATCCCAGAGCTCAGCTTCTCTCCCTCCATCATATAACCCTATATATCCCAGAGCTCAGCTTCTCTCCCTCCATCATATAACCCTATATATCACAGAGCTCAGCTTATCTCCTCTATCATATAACCCTATATATCACAGAGCTAAGCTTCTCTCCTCTATCATATAACTATATTTCACCGAGCTCAGCTTCTCTCCTCTATCATATAACCCTATATATCACAGAGCTCAGCTTCATCATCCCTCTATTCATATAACCCTATATATCACAGAGCTCAGCTTCTCTCCCTCTATCATATAACCCTATATATCCCAGAACTCAGCTTCTTCCCCTCTAATACATTCTGCTCTCAAATAGGGTAGAATAAACCACTTGACAAGTTCCCTTTGGAGGTGTGAGAGCTCCCCGAGTCCTAAAGGGGATTTGAGGAAAGTCCTTTTTGCCTTGAAGACTATGGGGCATAGAAGCATCCCTCGTTATTGTTTTCGGCGGGTGCCCATGCACCCACTAAAATGTCTGTTGTTGCTTCTTAAAATGAAAGCTCTGCCATCATGATCAACAGACGCCATCAACAGCAAACCGTCTCGCTTTTCAACCTCCATGGATCTGATGTGGAGTGAGAAACACATGTGGAAGTCTGATCTAATGCACTGTTTAGGTTAGTAGCTGGTTGTTTCTATGAGGAATGCATTGAACATACTTGCATGTTTAATCCGGATCCCTGTTCTGCCCCATAATTCAGAGAACAACTAATGAGGCCGAGAAAAGACGTCATGTCTGGTTTCTTCGAGCCATCTTTGAAAGTCTTGCAAAAGTGATCATTAAAGTTCCGCTTCCATATGTGGAAGCCTTGTTCTGGGCATTGCCTAATAACTCAGCCATTACAGCACTGAAAGGCTTGCGGAGCAGCAGACTTCTAATGTGCACAATTAGGATTTCGGTTAATCTGCCAGACAATGCAAGCTTAGCAAACTGAACCAGGCACTTCATGTGTTTACAGGTTTCAAAAGAAAATGAGAAAAAAAGCATCTTCTTTGTGACAACCACTGACCGTATGCCATAAAAGGGGGCTGCAACCCAGAATAGACAGCCGCTCCATGAGAGTGGCTCCTTTTCTGGTGGACTTGATTCGTCCCTGCATTTACCTGAATGATTGCCATGTGACACTACATTTCCCCTGCAGTGACTAGTGAGAGTACTGCCCAGGTCACATCACATTTCCTGCCCCCATCACTGGTATTTGTTAGGATGCCTTGAAAAAAGTCTGCAAACGGATACTACTGGGGAGCCGTATGAAACAACAGGACAAGCAGTGTCTGATTTGGACTGTATCACGTGAATATTTTATAGTCTGTTCGCTGTATCTCATATACTCTGTGATCGACATGTGGTAGACCTGGCACAAAGTGGACATCGACTGGAAATAATAGTGCAAAAGACCTTTGCCTTATAGGTGGGAACTCTTTCATTGTGTCCCAAGTGATACCGGCAACACAGGTAAAAAATGGGTATTCTCACCACACCGATTAGCTTTAAAGATGTAGGTAAAGAAAGGTCTGATTTTACTTCCTTTAGAATAGTTGTTATCTCTTGCTTATGTACACAGGCTTTCCTAGGTTGCTCTGCCCAGGATGGTGAGCTCACTTTCTGCTGTGTCTTAGCAGCGCAAAAGCTTGTTTATGTTATTGATGAACTTTAACCTTTTAGAGCGCTCTAGCCTTCTACCCTGCTTTTAAAACCTCTCCATCACCAATGTCCTTCTAAGGCAGTGTTCATACGGCTTATTCAAGCCGTAATTGCAGGACGGGTTTTGCCCGCAGTTACGGCTTGAATAAGGGGCGGGGGAGCTGCCTGCCATAGACATTGCATTATTCATGGCGAGTACGCGCCATAAATAATGTGCATGTCACTTTCTCCCCCCCGCGGCGGATTCGCCGAGCGGGGAGGAGAGACGGAATCCATAGTTCTCTATGAGAGCAGTGGATTACCGTAATAACAGGGACGGATTCCAGCCATACTGCAGCTAAAAAATGGCGCGCAGTACGGCTCCAATCAGTCCCAAAATAAGCCGTGTGAACGAGGCCTAACAGGCTCAGCTAGGAATAGCAGAGCTGAAATGTTAGTCACTGCTGTAGAACCGCCCGCAGCCTGAACAAGGAAGTAGGAGCCTGAAGCTGGCTGTGAAGAGCAGGCTCTATGAATTGGCATGGTGAAAACACCCCTTTAAGACTTGGTGGGGATAAAATTCTGAATGAGGACATCTCTAATGAGACAACCTCTGTGAGGTCACTGAATTAATGAATGCATGATTTTCCTTTATTCAGGGGAGTCACCCCTCACAGTTTAGAATCTCTGCGTGCTGTAAGTAAATGGAGACATTCTCATTTACATTCAGAGGTGGGACACCATCCCGGTAATGTGCTGCTCGCACATTTACTTTTGACTTTGTTTTCGTTGCGTTTTTTTTTTTTTTTTTTTTTACTTTTCCTACTATTACATACTACTATGATGAGGAGTGCAAGGGCGCAATTAGGACAAGTTTTCAGCCACTGAATGTAACATTTCTATTCCCTCCCAGCAAACCGAGATCGGATAATTGTAAAGAACCAATGCCTAACTTTTCCATTACACAATGAGTAAGCTTAAAAGGGCTTATCTCGCTACAAGGATTGCTTTTTTATTTTAAAGATCTTACAAAAACAAGTAACTTTGCAATATATGTTCATTAACTATTCTGAGATATCCCCTCTTGTATGGGCTGCATCAGCTCCTCGGTTCACTATAGCTACAGGCCTGTTCAATCTCTCATGATAGGCTGCCACCGCTGGTCGCTATAGCTACAGACCTGGCTTCTACTGCAGTCTAGTAGAAGCCAGTAAACACTCCCCTGAATTCAAAATGAAACCAAGAAAACAGGACTGAGGTAAGATGAATCAATGTAGTGAGACAACCCCTTACATAAAACTAGAGGAGACAAAGCGTTAAATCAGTGACCATCAAACTACATTTAAGCAAGCTCTCCAAAACACGATCCAAAGTAGGTGGAGGCAACCCACACAGAGCCACTTCCAGGAAATCTTTCACATTCAGTACAATAAATGTCCATGGATAAAGATGGGGATTAGGCTGGGGTCAGTCTGCTGTCAGATTTATTACCTCTTGAGCCCAAGATGTTACTACATAAAGAGGAGCAAACACTCCTCAGATGAAAGCCAGCTCGCCAGTTTAAACTAGAAGCTGATGCACTATATATAGAAGTGATGCCTCAGCACCAAAGCTTTGTAACATGCAGCATCTTCAGTGCCAGGAAATGCCAGGATAAACCCCCGGAGGATTATCTGGCCAATTGATGCAGTATAAACAAGACAAAACAAGACCCATACAGAATCCAAGCTAGATGCGGCTTCATTATCTGGAGCCTTCTCCCTAATCACCCCCAAGGATCAATGGCTTCCTCTCCTTCTGTGCTAACCAGCAAAATCTCAGCTGTCAGGCCACTGCATCTAACAATGGTATAGGTCTGCTTCCCATACATGACACATTTACATCTGGCAGGACCCCCAGGATCAAGGAGTCTACAGCCATTACTGGGACGATGGCAGCTGAATTGTAGAAACTGGTTTCCGGGGACAAAGTGATAATGCAACAGTGTGCTGACCTCGCAGATTGACGCTAGGGAGACGGTAATAGTTTAAACATCTAGAAAACCCATAATACATATCTATAGGAGAAGCTGTATCTGAGAGCTGGACAAATCCCAGGACTGGATAGCATGTAAATATTTTCTACTGGACTTTAAAGGGGTTTTACTATAAAGGCATTTCGTGCCTGCTTTGTCCTGCTTCAGCTTTCAGTGTGTTGAAAAGGGGGGAGGTGATATACTATGCATATTCGGTGACCCAGCAGGTTTGCCACCACTATACCCTTCCCCACAGTGTGCTCACTCTACTCAAACAATAGTCTGTTAATGTAAAGAGCTGTGTGTAGCTACAAGGTAGTTGAGTAGTTAACACTTCTGCCTTTCAGCATAGGTGTCCTAGGTTCAAATTCCTGCAGTAACCAGACAGGTGGTTTTAATTTTTCCTCAATGCACATACCTGACTGAGGTTTCGTTTTTCATTTTATTGATCTGCACTGTTTGACTAATTACTAAGGAGAAGAGAGGACAGGAATAGAATGACAGCATCTGGGTTGTAATCAACACAGCATGGTGTGGTGATACTAGCAGGGAGAACTTATTACTAAGGACATCAAGTTGTGACATGTCCCTAATTGTCGGAGCCTGTCATATGATACACCCTTTTCTCTCGACTGCTAGGCCTCCGACTGTCTGATTTTTCACATTTTGCCAATTGATTGCTCAAAATTTGGATCAGACCAAATGATCTTGACCCGAATCACATTTACCAGAAACAACTCGCGATCAGAATCAAAAGCCAAATGCAACAATATTTCTGTTATTGCAGCCTAGCTCTATTGAAGTGAATGGGGCTAGACTGCAACATCACACACAACCTGTAGGCAGGAGGAAAGAGATTATAGTTTTCTAATCCTGGAAACTCATTTAAAGAGGTTGTTCAACTGCAAAAATAAAAAACACCTTAAAATGGTCCCTAAAAATAACTAAAAATGTTCTTTTAAATGAGGGGTGTCAAACTGCGGCCCTCCAGCTGTTGGGAAACTACAACTTCCATCATGCCCACTGTTATAGATTATACAAATGCATGATGGAAGTTGTAGTTTCCCAACAGCTGGAGGGCCGCAGTTTGACACCTGTGTTTTAAATTCACCCCACCATCCAGCATTGACGCTCCAGTGACCATTCCAGTGGTCACGTGACCACTGCAGCCAATCAGTGGCCTCTGCAGTCACATGCTCTCTTGCCGACGTCACATCCTAAGCCATAGCCCTCTATAGCGAGGAATACCATAATATACTGGTGCAGCAAGGTACCGCTATGTATCATAGATGAGAAACACAAGACTCAGACAGTGCGGCACCAATTGGACCCCATATGCTTTAATCGGTCATAGTCAAAAAGCTAACACAAAGGATACATAACATATCGCTCACTGGCAGCAGTTCTGACTGCTACACCAAATTAATCCACAGTATTAATACACCTAAAACCCAAAATATAATGGGCTCCATATGAAAACGGTCTAGCAATAAGACGGACTTTGCTGCCCATAGCAACCAATCAGAGCTCAGCTTTTATTTCATGTACTGCTCTGGAGAAATGAAAGCTGAGCTCTGATTGGCTGCAATGGGCAACAAAAGACAGTCTTAGCCTAGGTCTACACGGCTATGGTAAAATGGCGTCAGATTCTATAATAGAATTTACAATTGCGGCTTTTGGTGCATATTTTGCGGTTGGATTTCAGCCGGCCCTTTAACATTGAACTGTATATAAACTGGCGGTTTTGAAATCCGACTATAGAAACTCCGTGCTGTTGTAGACTATAGCTCGGCTTTTCTATTGCGGTGTATAGGCCACTGGTTTACAGTAGAATTTTGCAGATTCCAAATACTGAATCCGCTTAAAAACCAGTGCTGTGTAGACAAGGCCTCAGGCTATGTTTACACAGCTGATTCACACTGTAATTGCGGGGACGGATTTTGCCGGCAATTACGGCATGTGCACGGGGGCGGGGGGGCCGGCAGCTTGCCGGCCCCATAGACTTTCATTATCCACAGCACGTATCCCGCCAGGATAATGTGCATGTCACTTTCTCCCCGCTCGCCGTATTGTGCGAGCGGGGAGAGGAGACGGAAACCATAGTTCTCTGTGAGAACTGTGGGTTACCGTAATGACTGGGTCGGATTTCAGCCGTATTTGAGCGCAGTACAGCGCGCCGTACAGACTGCAATCCGTCCCAAAATAAGCCGTGTGAACATAGCCTTACTGTTAGACAGTTTTGATAAATGGTGCCCAATATGTTCAAGTGAATTCAGCAATTATTGGAACACAAAAGCAAACGAGGTGACAATGACCTCACCATGTATGCCAACCTACAGACCAACCCATCCCTGGCCCCACATAAACCAATATCCAGAAGTTGCCCACTTCAAAGTGTCCCTGAATGCCATCTGGCATTGTATCTGCCATCTGAAAAGTATTTGTACCAAGACCAAGATATGCAAAGGAAAAGTACATCATGAGAGACTCAAATTACTCCGTGGTCTCGAACGACTACAGCAACACACTGCATTTATCATCAAGAGCAGAGCGTTCTCATGGCCCAAATATGTAAAGGAACAATTTTCCATACACAAGGAAACAAGGGCGGCGAGTCAGCCTCTTAAAGGGGCTCGAGGCATGTGATCGAGAACGCTCCTTTAGCCGTAAAAGTTAATGTGGCACGACGAGAATCTATATTCAAGACCAGCTCTGGGCAGCCACAAATCCAGCCTTAAAACACCCGGGAAACGACTGTCCCGGGGCGAGAGCATGTGATTTCCCTGCAAACCTGGGAGGAACTGGTTGGAGTTGGTTGGGTCATCCAGGCTCATTACTTGGGAAGAAGCCATTAAACACTAGGAAAGCAATGTTTAGCAAATAAAAGCAGATGGATAATGGCTACAGGTTAGGTTTCTGTTGGTGTCTTATGACTTAAACACTTGTAAAATAGCTTTCTTTAATGAAGGTTCAGAGGGCTTGTGATATCAATGAAGTGGAGGTGGTAGAAAGCCCTAATCCTCCAGTCCGCTGCCAGGCTGGCCTCCAGCCACATTTACAGCAGAAAATGTACTGTTTAATATTAAGAATCATAAAACAGTGGCAAAAATCCAGGACAAAACTAAAAAGTACTGGTCGTGTTGTGATTGACAATTCAAACAGTATTTTGTCCTTGCCATGTGGACGCAGCCTTAAAGACTTCAATGTAAAAACAGCCCAAAAAGTTAACGTCTAAACAAACATAAAAAAGGGTCTTAGCGCACAACTGTCCTTGTTGCCCATCAGCGCTCAGCTTTCATTTCTTTTACTGCTCTGGAAAAAGGAAGGTTGAGCTCTGATTGGTTTTAAGGGCAACAAGGACAGTTTTGCGCTAGACCGTTTCCATACATAATGCCCATTGTCTGCTCACCCAGCTTTTCTCTGTTACCTTACTTTAAAGGGGATGTATCGCTTCCTTAGTTCGGCTGATTCACACTGCTCCCAGCTTCTCAACTCCAGAAATGCAGGGGCGTTTCTTCCCCTCCCAGCTGGGTGACATCATCCCCCCCTTCACTGTGCCTGCTGGCTCCCGAGACTCCCTCCCTTTCCCCCCCCCCTCTGAGTCTCCATGTCACTGTGTCTCTTCCTATGCAGTCTTTTTTTCTCAGAGCTGTATACATACCACCGGATGCATTCACTCTATACTGACCGCACTGATCTCTTCTCCTCTCACAGCTGGAGATGCTCTATGAACGGCACAGATCTCGCTTCTATGCAGTAGAGTTAGGCACCGGGACAAAACTGTTATGTTTTCTCATTGTAGAATCTGTTGCAGTCTGTTTCTGCTGGGTGTGGAGAGAGAAAATGCTACGGCCCCTAACTCTGAGTTAGGCAGGGATCGACACAAATTGTGCTATTTCCTGATTGTGTAAGCCCTTCAGTGTAATTCTGTTTCTTCTGCCTGTATAAAGGGAAAATGTGACGGTCCCTTACTCTGATTGAGAGACACAGCTCCGTGAATTCGACCGGGGGCTGTACAGAATGTAAATTAGCTCTCAGCTAGTGAAATGCAAGGAGTAGGGATCCGGAGGGATTCGACCAGGACTGGATATCAGTGTAAACAAAAACACAAGATAAGGAATACTGTGAATACAAGACAGCTTTGCTAATGACACCTAATTGCAAACTTGCTTGTTTTCACTGTCCCCTTATTCTGAAGACCATTTAATGAAATGATAAAACCCCTTTAAAACCATGCACTTGTGGATAACAATTTATCGGTTTTCATAGCTCACAATCCCATCTGCACACTTGTGGAGCTTAAACACTATCATTTACTTACCCCATCTCACGCCAGTTTTGTCCTGTTCCAGCTTTCATTGTGTTCAAAGCGGGGGGGAGGGGGGTGTATGATTTGTTTGAACTGCATATCAATTAACCCAGCAGGCTTGACATCGCCATGCCTTTCCCCACAGCGTGCTCACTATAATCAAGCAAAGGTCTGTTTATGTAAAGAGCTGTGAGTAGCTACAATGTACCTGAGTGGTTAGCACTTCTACCTTTCAGCAAAGGCGTTCAAATCCCAGCAGGAAACAAACGTGGATTTTTTTCCTAAATGCACATACCCGATTAAGGTTTCTTTTTTTCTTTTATTGATCTGCACCGTTTGACAAATTACTAAAGAGTACAGAGGACGGGAGTACAATGACAGCACCTGGGGTTAAACACTCACTCAGCAGTGAGTGTGTGTGACTATTAGGCAGGGAAGTGACTGACCATAGCTGCCTGAGAGGAAAGGTGATGTCTGAGCATGTGTGGTTAGGACTGAGGAGCTCTCGTCACTGGTCATATCCTCTGGAGACAGACTGTACACTATAGAGAACCAGTGATATCTCCTGATATGTCTTAGTAAAAATTTATGCCCCCTATGAAATAACAATTCTGACACATATCTTAAATCTCTGTCATGTTGTTCCTCTGTTATTCCTTCTGGAAATGTATTGCTGAATATGTCAGCTGGGTGTTACCAAATGTGGGTGTGTCACTGCACAACCCGACATTGTCCAATCAGCGCTGACAGTCAGTGTACACAGGGAAAAAACCCTTTAAAGACTGGAATGGTAACACCCAGCTGACTGATTCAGTAATACATTTCTAGGAGGCATAACACAGTTAGGGCATGTTCATACGACGGATTTGGCCGCAGGTTTCAACACTGTTTCCGCGGCCAAAACCTCGTCCAAATCGCGCCCAGTTTAGTAACATGGTTTCCTATGGGCAACCGGGTTACTGTTCACATGCCGCAGGTTTGGCTGCGGCTTTGGGGCCGCGGCCTTGCCGCGCGTGTTTGAGAACTCTCCTGTCAATTCTTGACAGGGAGTCCTCAGCACGGCGGCCACGCGGTGTTGCCGCGGGTGTCGCCGCGGTTGGGCCGCGGCTGGCGGCGCGGTTTTCCCCGCCTATTAATTTGCATGGGGGCAAACCCTCGCCGCAATCCGCGCCCCAAACCAAGCCCCACCCGCGCCAAGGGAGACGTGAGTTTGCGGCGAGGTTTTGGCCATGGGAACCGCGGCCAAAGACGCTGTGTGAACGAGGCCTTATAATCGAAGATGCCCCAGAACACTTATTTCACAAGGAAAACAAGGATTTACTAAAACAGGAATGTCAGATGTCACAGGTCTTCTTGTCTTCCCACATCAATAAAGGGACGATCGCTCCTTAGGGAGAGCGCCATATCGGCGTGTGGAGATTCGAAATTGCCTTTTTGCACTCCACAAAGCATCTGCATATCACAAGGCATTATGGGAAAGGAGCTGAGAAGCTCAAGCGCCATATATTGGATGTAACAAATCCTCAATTTGCTTTACATAAAGAAACAAGCCAGAACCTCAGGAATCAGATAACCTGTCAGTCTGTTGGCGGAAAGCACGGTAGAGAAAATTCAGAGCAATAAAGTAAGCTTATACCTGCCTCTGTTTATGACTAAACTCACCACTAGACCTGTCCAAGGCCAAGTGGTTGAGCTTTTTGTGTACATTCAGATTTCCTATAAACAATAAGTTCACACCTACATTTGAAGGCTGTTTTTAGGTACATTTTCTATTTCTGATATTTGCAAAAAATGTGGTTTTTTTTCTGGTGCATTTTCACTTATTATAAATCATGTGATCCATCACATGGAAAAATGGAAAAACAAAAAAAAAATCACACATTTTTAGTTTTTCTACTGCAGGGAAAAAAAGGAGTTTTATTAAAAAAAAATGCAAAGTGCAAAAAAAAAAAAAAGTCACTACAGTAGTTAGTACCCTTCTGACTTCCAACTGATAAGTGCCCCCACCCCACCAAAAGAGAAACAAAAACATTGAAAAAAATGCAAAAATGTGTGAAACCACCTGAAATGCTTTCAATAGAACAATAAAAATGATTAATTTTCAAACCGAAAACAGTGATGTAAATGAATGGCACGTGATTTCTGCAGCGATGACGTCCCCGTTCGGAAGTAGAAGAAAGCTGTAGAATGGAGGGATGCAGTGTTGGAACCAGGGACCGGAGGAAGGGGTGTATAGGTTTTTTTTTGTGTTTGTTTTGTTCTTAAGTGGGGCCCCAGGAGCCGCTTCTTACTGTTCAGGAACTGGACAACCCCTTAATAGGGGTTGGTCAGGACTGAAAAAACAGGTCCGCTTTCCTCCAAACACAGCACCACTAGGTCTACTCCTTCAGCCCAGCTGTACTGAAGTAATAAAGCAGAGCTGTGATACCACTTACAACTGCAGGCAGGGTGTCGCTGTATTTAAAAGAAACAAGAGGTGGTGTTCTTATCTTGGACAAACCCTTTAAGCCAAGAGAGGCAAAAAGCCAAAACATGGAGTCATGTAGCAGCATAAGCACCCCACAGGAACAGACATGGATGTATAATTAGTGCGGAATACGCAGAGCTGGTTTAGCACTTGCACATCACTGGAGAGGGCCTTCCTAGGTTTGACCCTGAATGGTGCTGAAGTGCAGAGTAAAGCCTCCCTGGCTTCATAGCACCCTACTCCTGGAATGCTGCCAGCTGGAGACATGACGCACTCCCGGCCATGTGGCCTCGCATGTGTGACACATGCAGTATTTTTAAACCACTCACAAGAAAGGGGGGAGGAAATATCCTAATTATAAAAAAAAAAAAAAACATGTGCAAACTATACACAGCAGAAGTGGCACAAATCAGTTACCCATTGAGTACTGTGCAGGGGATAAGACTCCTTGATGGGGCAGCACTGGATTAGAAGTCGACAGGAAACAGTAAATTTCCTTCAGGCGCCTATTCAAAGGAAATCAGAAAAAAACTAAATCATGCACCTTCAAGCATCAAAGGCTTAGTATTGGGAAGGAACGAGTCAATGAACGTTCAATACTAAGGAAGGATCATCAAGTCCTACAAGACGAGCTCCTCCAGGACATCCCCATTTATAGCTACAGATGGCGTGCTGCCTGCTCATGATAACTGATTGTTTGTTTTCTTACAATTTAGGTTTCCGGCCAACGGTGATTTTACATGGTGCAGTTTGTCTGTTGCAGTACTGCACTGCAGTAAAATGACTTTTATCCGGCCTGGTTCCCATCAGCACTGGAGGTTCAGTACTGAACGTCCGTGTCAAGTTCCATTGGGAATGACGGAAAAAAAGAACAGACATCATGTAGTGAACGGGCACCATCAGACGCAGATGGTGTCCATTGTAAAACGGGTCTGTTCACATCTCCGCGACGGAGGTTCCGAACAGAAGGAACTAGGAACAAAAGGAACTTACCAGCCAGCGCTTTTCAAATTCCTCAATTGTTTTGAAAGGTGTTAGGGTGCTTTCACATGGAGCCTTTTTTTGGTGTGTTTTGTTGTACAGAAATGCACAGCTATGAATGCTGTACATTTCTGCACAAAAAAACACATCAAAGAACGCACCCAAAAAAATCCTTCATGTGAAATCATTCTTAGGTCGCGTCCCCACTGCACAGGATAAAAGCCCTCCCCCTTCACATTGACATGCACAGATTCCTTCCGGAAACCAGACGGAAGAATGTGCATGTTAAATGTTTTGCGGCCGAACCGCGGGTGGAAAAACCGCCGGACGGAAAACCCGTGCAGTGGGGACTGCTGCACGGGCTTTCCATAGAGCACCATTGTGCTCATTTTCGGACGGTTTTTCAGGCGCTTTGCAAACCGGCTAAAAAAACGGCCGAAAACCCGTGATGTGGGGACAAGCCCTTAGGGTGATTTCACACAGCGCAGTTTTGGTGCAGTTTTAACTGTGCTCCAATTAAACTGCCTTTATTACCAGCAAGCTTCTTTCAGTTGTCTAAATTGTTGGGCATGTAAGTAGTAAATGACTGTGTTTGAAGTCTTGTGGATACAAGCACACTAATTGATTACTCACTTTCCAAACAATTTAGTTAAATTTAATTGGAGCGCAGTTAAAACTGCACTGTGTGAAAGCACCCTTACAAGTGAGTAATCAATTGTGTTCATCTTCTACAAAGATGCTTTGACATGGTGCATTTTTGATTCAGTACATTATACAGAAAGGGGGCGTGGCTTAAATGTGACAAAAAATGCTCCAGAATTTTGTTGCAGTTTGTGGCGTAAAACTAAGCCAACTTATAAGTGGTACAAACTTAGACTAGACAGTTCTAACCTGCATCAGATTTATCAACACAATGATGAATGTGGTGCATTGTAAAACTTTCTATTACAACTTTACGTTGTCTAAGATTAAGACACTATTGATAAAAGTGCCCCATTGTATGTTGAGTGTGGTTTCAAGATACAACGTCCCTCACACTGATGCGGCCGATTATCATGAACATTTTACTTGTAAAACCTCTGTATTAGTGAAGTGCCTACAGCTGTGCCTCTCTGCGGTACTATATTGTTCTGTATTGCTTTTTACATGTGCCAGGATTTTTGGGGCTTCAGATGAAGGCGGCCAATTTTCTTTTTATCGGTTACAGTGTGTATAAATGACAAGACCTATTATCAGACAGAAAGTGATTTGCAGCAGCTCTTGTAAGGACTTGCTTTATCTGTATTGGTTTCTGCAGAACTTTCGTTAATCTTTATTTTGCATTCTGTTGGGTTACATTTTGGGGCCTTAGAACCAATTACCTGTTTTCAATAGAATTATGGATTCAACATGCAATGGTCATCCTGGGACCAACTCATATTGTATGTTGAGGGACCACTGTATTCTGTGAATTGGAACCTCTCTGAAACAGTAAATGGTTGGCTATGTGCCTCATAGTTGATGCCATTTTCCTTCACCGTGACCCAACGACGGGCTGACGGGCCTTCTTGTGATGGTGTGCTTGTAATGAGGAGCATGTATGCAGATCGTCATCGTTCTCCCCATAATCACAACAGCTGCTTCATGTTCTGAAACATTAAACACTAATTAACAGATGTCTCCTATTGTGCCGAGAACACAGGCAGCACCATCCCGCTTCCATGAAGTTGTGGCATGTGATCGTTTTATAGCTAAAGCCATAGTGAATGGGAGATCACAAGAACAGAGGGGCACGTGCCCAGAACTCTCTGCTGAGAGGTGCTGCATGCTTCAAAAGAAGCTTCTCTTCAGAGCAGCCACCACACAGGGAGGCATGTGGAGATCTGCCAATGTTACAACCCATTTACTGCGCTGTCAGCTTCCCCAATATCCACATTTCTCATCTCTAACCAGAACGAAAGGTGGAAGCAGAAGAACGGAGTTGTTAGCGCGCTGTGATCAAACGGCCATAGTCACTGGCAAATGGGAAGAGCTGCAAACTGAAACCATCACAAACTAATTTTTACAAAATAAAACGTAACTTTTAATTCACACACTTAAAAAAAGAGCAAAAAATACAGAACCAAAAGGTTACCGATTCTACAAGGGGAGGACAAAATGTTTTCGCTTCTGAGCGCTCCTATTAGCGAACTGCAGTAGTTCACTTCTTCCTTATTACCAATTGCATCACTTAGACACCAGTGACGGCTTTTCAATGCCGATTGAGATTAACAATGTCCCTTCCCTTACCTAAGGGTGCTTTCACACGGTGCGTTTTTCAATGCATTTTTTGTGCAGGAAGGTACAGTAATTAATGCTGTACATTGCTGCACAAAAATCGCGGTAATTACCCGCGATTGGTGTGCAGTAATGTACAGCATTAATTGCTGTACCATCCTGCACAAAAAATGCATTGAAAAACGCAACATGTAAAAGCACCCTTAGGCTGTGTTCACACGGCTTATTCAAGCCGTAATTGCGGGCCGGATTTCGCCCGCAGTTACGGCTTGAATAAGGGGCGGGGGCGCTGCTCGCCGGCCCCATAGACACTGCATTATTTACGGCGCGCACGCGCCGTAAATAATGTGCATGTCACTTTCTCCCCCCGCGCCGTATTCGCCGAGCAGGGAGAGGAGACGTAATCCATAGTTCTCTATGAGAACTGTGGATTACCCTAATGACAGGGACGGATTCCAGCCTACTGCAGCGCAAATATGGCGTGCAGTACGGCTCCAATCCGAGCCCAAATAAGCCGTGTGAACGAGGACTTAGGCTATGTTCACACGGCTTAACTGCGGGGCGTAATTTCGCCCCGCAATTACGCCGTGTGGACGGGGGCGGGAGCGGGAGAGTGAGCGGGGGGCCGGCACTTCGCCGACCTATAGACAATCACTGCTAGCGGCACGTATACGCCGCTGGTAATTCACATGTCACTTATTTCCCCCCTCGGCGTATTTGCCGAGCAGGGAGAGGAGACGTAATCCATAGTTCTCTATGAGAACTGTGCATTACCGTAATGAATGGGCCGTTTTCGGCCCGTAATTGGCGCACTCCGGCGCGTATTAACGGACCGAAATACGGCCCATTTTAAGCCGTGTGAACATAGCCTTAGGGCGAGTTCACACAACAAACAGCAGCGTGCACCTGTGTGCGCAGCTATGGGTCTACTGCTGAAGGTACACACTGGCCAGCGCTCCTTCCCAGCTCCAATTTACTTTCAATCCCTCCACCTGTGTAAGCGCCTGAAAGAAGTGTCCTATCACTTCTTTTTAAGGGTGCACAGTACGTGCCGGGGAATACTCCAGAAAATCATAGCGCTCAATGAGTGCTATAATTTTACCGTATTTGTGGCACATACTTCAAGCGGGTTGCAGCGCAATTACACCCCACAAATACACCGTGTGAACATACCCTTAGGGATTTTAGGGATTGGATAGTCAGCTTGTTACAGGTTTGTTTAGGAGCATTGATCTCTGTCCTATTAAGCTGAGCATAGTATTTGTGACTATATGGATATATATGGTGTCCAGCAGGTTTTCTATCTGGAGTTACTATATTGGTGTTTTGTACTTTTTTCACTTTGGTTTTCATGTTTGTAAATTGAAGGATTAGAGAATCTGTAACTTCATTTTTCTTTTGATTCTGTATTTTTTGCTCTCTTTGGGTTTCTTCACATGGAGTTTTGACTCCGTATTACAAGCAATTTGTAGATCCGTCTTGGGGACTGACAGAGCGGACCCAGAGACGGATCTAACAATTAGGCAGTGTTCACACGGCTTATTCAAGCAGTAATTTCGAGCCGGATTGCGCTCGCAATTCCGGCTTGAATAATGGGCGGCTGAGCAGCACGCCGGCCCAAGAGACTTGCATTATCCACGGCGCGATTGCGCCAGGATAAAGTGCAGGTCACTTTATCCCCACCCGGCGTATTCTCCGAGCGGGGAGGAGCGACGGAATCCACCGTTCTTTATGAGAACGGTGGATTACCGTAATGACTGCGACGGATTGGAGCCGTATTGCGGCGCAAATCCGGAGCGCAGTACGGCGACAATCCGCGGCAAAATAAGCCGTGTGAACGGCCCTTAGCAGTGAGATTATCACTGCTCGCTATGACAAACACGCAGCGGTGTTCACATGAGAGATCGCCGCTGCCTGTTTCAAAACATGGACCCAAGCTGCACTATGGAAACATGCAGCGGCGATCTCTCATGTGAACGCCGCTGCGTGTTAGGCTAGGTTCACACAGCTTATTTGCGGGGCAAATAAGCCCCGCAATTACGCCGTGTGGACAGGGGTGGGAGCGGGGGCGGGGGGCCGCACCTCGACCGGCCCATAGACATTCATTACCAGCGTCGCGTATACGCCGCTGGTAATTCACATTGTCACTTATCTCCCCCCGCGGCGGATTCGCCGAGCAGGGAGAGGAGACGTAATCCATAGTTCTCATGAGAACTGTGAATTACTGTAATGAATTGGACGTATTCCAGCCGTAATTCGCGCAATCCGGCACGTAATTACGGACTGAAATACGTCCAAATTTAAGCCGTGTGAACATAGCCTTAGTCATAGCGAGCAGTGATAATCTCACTGCTAATTGTTAGATCCGTCTCTGGGTCCGCTCTGTCAGTCCCCAAGCGGATCTACAAAGCGCTTGTAATATGGAGTCAAAACTCTATGTGAACAAGCCCTTTAAGTGTATGAATCAAAAGTTAAAGTTTTAATTTTCAAAAATTAGTTTTTGGTGGTTTAATAGGGCCAAAATTTTGCCTTTGGTATAAAGAATTTCAAGTTTATACAACAGGGCACAGACAACCCCCCTCTCTCACGGGGCACAGTTTGTGAGTTTAGCTGCAGTTTTCGCAGCATTTCCGCCCTTTGTCAGGGTATATTCACACGGCTGATTTGGACGCTAATTTTTTGGCGTCCAAATTAGTGTCAAAACCTCGTCTGTAAAGCGCCTCAATGCAGCACTTTTCAGACAAGGTTTAGACAAGGATTTGATCAGGTTTTGGACAAGGTTTTCTTTCTGAAACACCCATTCAAATGAATAGCCAGGGCAAAAAAAAAACAAATCAGGTTTTGAAGCTCTCCATTGATTCCTATGGGGATTTTCAGCATTAAAGGGGATATTTCACTACAACGATTGCTTTTTATGTTAAAGATCTTGCAAAGACAGGTCACTTTGCAATATGTGTCCATTAACAGTGTCCTACCTATTCCTAGATATCCCCTTTTGTATGGGCTGCATCAGGTCGTTATAACTACAGACCTGTTTGATCTCTCCTGAGAGGCTGCCAGCACTGGTCACTATAGCTTTTTACTTAAAAAGGTACAGATTTGGCAATTTCTATACAGTAACCTTGTGGGCTGTGCACCTTGATGAGCACCAACCCTACAAAGCTGCTGTCTCTCAATGCAAGCGCATGTTGGGGAAGCCGGCTCTGCTAACAGAGGTGAACATTCAGGCTGCCCGTGCTTGCTGCCTCCATGAAAACCAATCCCTCCAAGCTGCAATGTGTGTTGTTTATGTGCGGCTAAAGTTAGTAGCTGAAACAGGCACCGTGGAAAATAAATCAAAATTGTGCGTAGATACGATACAGATATGCTCTGAAGCTGGAAACAGGAGTAAAGAGGGGGAAAAAAAACCAGCCCACCTACCCAACCAGGACACTCCTGCAGCTGCACAGAGATTTTCCTATGAATTAGGAATGAAGTCTTCAGCTCATCAGATCCAAACAAGTGATCCCTTACATGGTCTGCTTTTAGGTGAAGAGCAAAGAAAGCGTTGGGCGTTCGCTCTGTGGAAAAAGAACCTTCTTCGCCGTCGTCTTTTGTGGCAAACTATTCTTAGCAGAGGAGAACTTGTGTTTGACACTTATGATCTATTGCACATGTATTCTGGTACATGTCATGGAGGAGAGCAATGAAGGGCTTTCCCCAGGCCTGTGCTGTGGTCCTAGAAGGAGCAGGGCCCTGTAAAGCAATACTCAGGACTCTGGAACCAATTCACACAGGGGGTGTACGGAGGGCAAGGCTCACACTGCTTGGAAAACGTTTATATAGGGCCAATCACCATGGTGGAATTGAAAAGGAACCTGTCACACTGAGCATGCTATTATTGGTAGACAGCAGGTTACAGAGCAACAGCTGCTCAGCAGGTTGATGTATAGTTTAGTGGGAAAAGATTTAGTAGAACTTGTCATTTATTCATTGAAATTTCTGCTTATTCCGAGTTAAGGAGTCCAGTGGGTGGTCTTATCAGTGATTGACAGCTAGCTCATATGCATACTCAAAAGGTAGGCAGCCTAACACTGGGCTCCTTAAAGGGGTTGTCTCACTACATTGATTTTTCCCGTTTTCTTGGTTTCATTTTTAATTCAGGGGCATGTTTACTGGCTTCTACTAGGCTGCAGGAGTAGCCAGGTCTGTAGCTATAGCAACCAGTGCTGGCAGCCTATCAGGATGGATCAAACAGGTCTGTAGCTATAGCGACCTGAGGAGCTGATACAACCGAAACAAGAGGGGATATCTAGGAATAGGTAGGAGACTGTTTATGGACACATATTGCAAAGTGACTTGTTTTTGCAAGATCTTTAACATAAAAAGCAATCTTTGTAGTGAGACAACCCCTTTAAAGGGGTTTTGCGACAATCTCATTTCATACATCCTGCATCCAGCTGTGTGGGCTCAGAAGGGGGCGTGTGTGATTTGTTTGAATTGCTTCATGTGACCCTGCAGGTTGACATCACCAGGCCTTTTCTCTGTCTAGTCAAAGAAAGGTCTGTTTATGTATAAAGCTGTGAGCAGCTACAATGTAGCTCAGAGGTAAAATTTTTGCACAAGGGTCCTAGGTTCAAATCCCTGTAGGAACCAAACCTGTGTTTTTTTTCTCTTTATCTATGCACATACCTCATTGAGGTTTCTTTTTTTATTTATTTATTTGCACTGTTTGACTAAGTACTAAGGAGTACAAAGGACGGGAGTAGAATGACAGCACCCGGGGTTTGAACACTCAGTAACTGCTTGAGGGGAGAGGTGATGTCTGGCAAGGACTGAAGAGCTCTCAGCCCTGGTCATATCCCCTGGAGACGAGCTGTACAAAACAAAAACGGTTCAGAATTTTTAGTAATGATGAATGGTGAAAATGTTTATTTCATTTACAAACTTCCCACGTCAAGTTTACTTTGTGGCAACACCCCTTTAATTCAGACAAAGCAGAAATTTAAACATAAAATTACATGTTCACCTCACCCTTTCTCCACAAAACTACAATCATGGCCAAAAGTTTTGAGAATGATACAAATGTTAATTTTGACAAAGTCTACTGCATCAGGTTTTATAATGGCAATTTGCATATACTCCAGAGTGTTATAAAGAGTGATCAGCTTAAAGCTAGTTACATTTGCAATCAATTGAGAAAAATAACTTTCCCCCAAAACCGTTTCTACTTCATTGCAGTGCAAAAGGACCAGAGCACGTTTTGTTCCCTTTGTTGCAGAAGGCAGCGGCTGAGATTCTCGTTTATCCACCACGGTACAATGCATTGTATGGGAAAAGACGTCAAGAAGACGAGAAGCACCGGCGTATTATACAACATGTTGTATAATACGCCGCTGCCGAAAGACGGCAGAGAAAAGCGAGCTGTGTAGACAGCAACTCGTTTTTTTCTATTGCCGTCTATGGCACCACACTGACGATCGTATCTCCGGCGCTTTTAAAAAACGAAAAGCGCCGGAGATCCGATCGTAATCATGTGCAGTGTGGACATAGCCTAACAGCAATTAATTGCAAAGTCAATAGTTGCCTAGAAAATGAACTTTTTCCCCCAAAACACATTTCCACTTCATTGCAGGCCTGCCTTAAAAGGAGCAGCTAACATCGTTTCAGTGATTGCTCCATTAACACAGGTGTGGGTGTTGATGAGGACAGGGCTGGAGATCAATCTGTCATGATTAAGTAAGAATCACACCACTGACACTTTAAAAGGAGGCTGGTGCTTGGCATCATTGTTTCTCTTCTGTTAACCATGGTTATCTCTAAAGAAGCACGTGCAGTCATCATTGCACTGCACAAAACTGGGCCTAACAGGGAAGAGTATCGCAGTAGAAAGATTGCACCTCAGTCAACAATCTATTGCATCATCAAGGAATTCAAGGAGAGAGGTTCCATTGTTGCCAAAAAGGCTCCAGGGCGCCCAAGAAAGACCAGCAAGCGCCAGGACCATCTCTTAAAAGTGTTTCAGCTTCGGAATCGGGCTACCAGCAGTGCAGAGCTTGCTCAGGAATGGCAGCGGGCAGGTGTGAGTGCATCTGCACGCACTGTGAGGCGGAGACTCATGGAGCAAGGCCTGGTGTCAAGGAGGGCAGCAAAGAGGCCACTTCTCTCCAGAAAAAAACATCAGGGACAGACTGATATTCTGCCAAAGGTACAGGGAGTGGACTGCTGAGGACTGGGGTAAAGTCATTTTTCTAGATGAATCCCCTTTCCGAATGTTTGGGACATCTGGAAAACAGCTTGTTCGGAGAAGACAAGGTGAGCGATACCACCAGTCTTGTCTCATGCCAACTGTAAAGCATCCAGAAACCATTCATGTGTGGGGTTGCTTCTAAGCCAAGGGAATCGGCTCTCTAACAGTCTTGCCTAAAAACACATCAATGAATAAAGAATGGTACCAGAATGTCCTCCAAGAGCAACTTCTCCCAACCGTCCAAGAGCAGTTTGGTGATCAAAAAATGCCTTTTCCAGCATGATGGAGCACCTTGCCATAAAGCAAAAGGTGATAAACTAATTGGCTCAGAGAACAAAACAGAGATTTTGGGTCCATGGACTGGATACTCCCCAGATCTTAATCCCATTGAGAACTTGTGGTCAATCATCAAGAGACGGGTGGACAAACAAAAACCAACAAATTGTGACAAAATGCAAGCAGATGGACTGCATCCCGTCAGGATTTGGTCCAGAAGTTGATCGAGAGCCTGCCAGGGAGAATTGCAGAGGTCCTGAAGAAGAAGGGTCAACACTGCAAATATTGACTTGCTGCATTAACTCATTCTGTCAGTAAAAGCTTTTGTTAATCATAATATGTTTGCACTTGTATTTCTGTATGCGATAAAAACATCTGACAAACACACATCAAAACCAGAGGGCAACAGATCATGTGAAAATAGAAGATTTGTGTCATTCTCAAAACTTTTGGCCATGACTGTATGTTTCTCATAAGGGAGAGGCACCATGTCAGTGTGTGGAGATTTCTTGCCTTGGACACTCCACTGAAATTTAAATATTCTAAAAGGCTCATTGGAAAAAAAACTGCAGTGCCCTCCATTGGATGTAGCATTCCTCAAGTCACATCCCTCTCACTGAGCCCTGCAGTGTGAAAGGGATTAATATAGCCATGCCAGGTTGTTCATCTGCAGACAGTTCAGGGGTGGGGGGAGGCTGACAGTGTTGGGTAGAACACTTCCTGGCTAGTTGAGACGCAGTAAACATAGCTCATAGGGGATAAGGTTTCTCTTTAGGGAGATGCACCATGTTGGTGCGTGGGGACTTATTGCTTGGATGCTCCACTGAAATCTAAGTATTCTAAAAGGCTCAGATTTTAGAATCCACAACACCATGTCAATCTGCTCAGATCCTCCAGCTCTATAATATACTGCTGGCAGATCAGCACGTTCAATGTAACAGGTTCCCTTCAAGAATTATCAGGGCCTAATAATAAAAGCAGTGGCTACACCGTGCATCAGCCCAGACCCCATAGAAGCATTGAGCTGTCTGGAGACAGCAGCAGTAATGAACGACTACGGCTCTGACACCAATGTGCCAATACACCGCTCCGTAGTAATGTGTCTATAATGCTGATTAGGTCACTACCGTTCACTGGGTAATGGATTGATCCGTCATCTGTCTCCATATTGTCAAGGCTCAGCACAATAACCTGGGAACTGGGCAATCGCTCATTCGCGACACAGCCCTCCAAATGCAAGAGCGCTCACCCACAGATAAATCAGTATCCCCTGTGCCTGACACATATCAAACACTGGTCAGCTTGTGCCCGCGGAGCTCAGTACCTCTCATGGGTAGCTAGAAGTGTACCAGTGCCAGGGGCATGGGCTAAGGGAGTGATGCAGCATGGTGGAACTGATCGGCTTTTTTTTGTCAGAAATTTAAAAGTATTTGTCAAAATGAGTTTGGAAAAAGAATGGGTGAGAGGGGGTTGGCAGAGACCTAGATGGATGCCGCTGCGCCATTGTCACACAACATGGCGCGTGACTTCATAGTTACCATCCTGGTTATTTTATTAATGAAAGAAAAAGCTCCGTCTGAATAAGGCGCACCCGCACTACATGAAGGGGACCGATTTCCTCCGAACCCGGGGCCGGTTACTTGGCGTTCTTAAGCTGTTTTGCTCTGCTCCGCACTATTTTTAGTCTCTTTTCATTGAGATTGCTGCATTTTCTCAGCGCCTTCCTTTTATATCATCTTGTGGTTTTACAGTCTTTAGAAGTATGCAGAGCATTGAGAGCTTTATTTTCCCTGGGAAGAATAGAGCATAAAGCTGTGCCAAAAACATTAGAAGCAAAACCGCAGAACAGCACCGTTTGTGCCACGCGTCAGATACCCAGGGTTACAGAGCTTCATGCAGCACAGGAGGGAGCTACTGCTCTAGTCTCATCAGGGTTAAATACAATGGGGTTTTATAGGAACCGGGTAAGACAAAGGAGGGTTATCTCCTCTTTTACTAGGCTACATATACAGAAAAGAACTGTAGAAACCTGTGACAACTATGAGCATAAGAAGACTGCCCTGCAGTACACCGGCTAGGAACATGCACCAAGACCATGGCAATACTCTAGAGAAGGTGTCAAACCCAAGGCCCGCCACATCATATGTGACCGAGCAAGCAGGGACTGACCAGTCCGGGACAGAAGGACCGGCTCTCTGCTCTCACTGGAGTATGCAGCAAGCACTTTGAAGCGACTGTGGCACCAGCACAGGGAACAGGCGCCATCTTGGATTCAGGGCTCCCACAGACCTCCACCCTGCTCTGTTTATGAACTCAAGGGTATTGGCACAGCTCCAACAGCCCTACCCAGACACCCGAGCTACCCACCAACTTAGGAGGCTCAGTGCTAAAGAGCTACAAGGGGCTGGCTATTACCTTAAAGGACAGCTTGGCCCTTTGCTGATTTGTGCCCATTCGAGGGTAACCAGAATGCGGATGTGGCTCTTCATGAAAATGAGTTTGACACCCCTGCTCTAGACGCTTTGGGCCTTATGTATGAACCCAGTCTAAGGGTATGCTCACACCGCTTATTTTTGCACATAATTGTGCACATATTTCGCCGTGTATTGCGCTTTGTATGCGGCAAAATGAATGCCACAATTACAGTAATTCTTAACTCTCATAGAGCGCTATGGATCACGCGTCGCCCCCCCACACGTACAATACGATCATGTTGTACGTGCGGGGGGAGAATTGACATGTCAACTGTTAGCGGTGAGCGCGTGGTTCCAAAACACCCAGCGTTTTGCGGCACGTACTATACGACCCCAATACGCCGTGTGAATATACCCTAAGAGTAAGACACTCTGTTGCCCATAGCAACCAAGACAGTCTTACTGCTAGACAGTTTTCATACATAAGGCCCTTTCTTTCCTATAAATATACGCCAAGATGAAGATGGACACATAAGAAAGGCTAGAACTACATGGATGGGCGTATGCTGGAATCAAATTTGACCTACTTGATATTAACGTGATCGGTCTAGCCACCTACAAAGACTGGACCTTAGTCCTTCCAGAAATTTATTACCAATCTGTCAGGTGGGCGTTACCAGTTGTGGGGGTGTTCCTGCACAGTAAGGCACTGTCCAATCAATGCTGACAGTCTGTGTGTACAGTAACGCACCCCTTTGGAACCCAATTCAGTAGTAAATTTCTAGAAAGAATAACACAGTTATAAGAGGCGATGCTCCAGAATTGGTATTTCACATGGAGCACAAGGATTTACTAAAAACAGACAAGGCCGTCTAAACCTTTGCTGGACCAGGACATGTCCCAATGTGCAAGCACCAGTTTTTTTTGCTCCATTTTGCGGCAAAAACACTTTTGACGCCATACTCTCAATGTAAATGAACTGTAATATACCAAAACTAGGCGCATTATACGCTGGGCATGACACATTGTAACGCACCTAAAAGGGCGCATTACATACAGCAGCAATGATACGCTGTGCGCCTCCATAAAGCAATGCACCTATTGAGGCGCATTACATACACTACCAATGATACGCTATGTGCCACGACTTGCACAATGCACCTTTTTAGGTGCATTACGTTTACTATGCAAGGTATAACGGACGGCAGATTTTTGAGAGGATCAGACTTTTCACTGACTTAATGCATCTAAAAACTGCCACGCCGCCGCCAATTTTCAGAGATGTCGCCCTAAGTGGTTATAGGAGTGCAAAAATGTGTCTGTAATATACTGCTGTTAATGTATCCTATAGCTGGTTATGTGTATACAGTGTATATTCTCCATTGGCCACCTTATAATGTAAAGCACATAAACAACTGCAACAAAAATCTGCAGAAATACTAAGCTTCAAGCAGTCAAAACCATTGACATGTCCTATCTTCCAATGAATGATCTGAACAGGCGATCAACTCTCTATATTCGCATCAGCTGAATGTTTGACCAAAATAAACTTAGAGGGGTTGTCTCACTACATTGATTCCTCTTACCTCAGTCCTGTTTTCTTGGTTTCATTTTGAATTCAGGGGCGTGTTTACTGGCTTCTTCTAGGCTGCAGTAGAAGCCAGGTCTGTAGCTATATCAGGAGAGAGTAAACAGGTCTGTGGCTATAGCGATCTGAGGAGCTGATGCAGCCCATACAAGAGGGGATATCTAGGAATAGGTAGGACAATGTTAATGGACATATATTGCAAAGTGACTTGTTTTTGCAAGATCTTTAACCTAAACAGCAATCCTTGTAGTGAGACAACCCCTTTGTACTACAAAGAAAATAAAAAGCCAATGATCCAGCAGAGCAGCAGCGGCGTTTCCACTATGGGACTAGAAATATCAAGTGTCAGCTGCCAGGATATTGACAGTGCTCAAGGTGAATACACAGCATTTCCAGAATGGTGAGGTGCATGCCACCACACCAGCCTCCCCATCAGTATTGTGAGCCGGGCTTCTGCCCCAGGTTTGGGCATTGGAAAGAGTTAAAAGGGAAAGAAGTGGAGAGCTAAACCGCCGTCCTCCACTGACAAAGCTCTTTTGCCTGCACAGGCTCTGTCTCCAGAAGCTCCAGTTTATGCTCAAAGCTCCAGCTTTGTGGGGGCGGAGAGCGAGCTATCGGATAGCTGTGAGCTGTGGCCCGCAGCCATTACATTCTTTGCTGCTCCCTGCTTTCCCTGCGTATCGTTTTCCGATCGCACAGAGCTTCCATCAGCTGCGTGACCTCACGTTTGAGGTCACATTATGAAAGTAAAGCCCTCTTGGGGTTTCCAGCTCACAGCCATCGTGGCTACACACAGAGCCAAACATGTGCTCTCCAGAAAGATGTTTACAGTCGAAATTCCAGTACAGTTCAACTGTATTACATTCTGCTCAATTCTGATCCCAAGTTACTGGGCGATAGGGGAAAAAACAGTCATCTTCTAAAACGCCCCATCTGCAGCCTCGCCACCTCTATACACATCCTGCAACCAGGGCTGTGGAGTCGGCAAGCCAAAGCCCCGACATTTCCTAAACCTCCGACTCCTGACTCCCTCATACATGGCGCATGTTTAAGTGATAACTTTACTGTAGTAACATGGTATCATCAGGCTGTTTATCACCTTATGATACAATAATCAAGCTATTTAGGTAGATCAGACACTGACCAGCAAAAGGGTAACAATGTTTTGATCTTTTGAATGTGTAGAAGAGACCTGGGATCAGATTTTGGTCAAGATATGCTTGAATCTGATCCAGAGCCCAGGAGGATTCAGGCAGTGCCGAAAACTAAACGCAGATTTCCCAAATACTAACAAAATAATAAATATTAACATTTTGATTTTTAGGAGCAAAACAGTAACAATGCATTTACATGACAAGATTCTGCAGAACTAAGCAGATGCTAAATACTTGCAAGTCACAATTATGTAGAAGATAGGTAAGATGACTGTACATAAAATTGCTCTTTGCACTGCATCAAACTAACTGGACCAACTTATTATATATTTTGGGAGTCGGAATCGGTCCATTTTATGACGACTCCAACTCCTGCAAAATAGGCACAGACTCCGACAACACAGCCCTGCCAGCAACGCTTCCCTTCCTCCCTCACGAAGAAGCTCTGCCACATCGGGTCTGCATTACAAGTTATTCATCTCTTTGTTACTATTATCAGCCCAAAAGAGACGTAAAGCTGAGGCACACAGCTCCCTGTACCTCAGCTTCCTGGACCTCTAGCACTAGAATATGGAGACCGGGCAAGTTTCAGGTGCACTGCACAGTGTTCAGAGGCGGGCGGCTGCCTGGCGCAGTCCATCTGGAGCTTGTTGTTCTCCACAGGTTCACTACTAAAGTCCCAGGCGCATAGTTTGATGGCTCATTACTGAAACCCTGCACCAGTACATGAAAGTCATCATTCTAATCCTCATTAAGTCCAGGGAATACTTGTAAAAGGAGTGCGGAGATGCCGGCACCTGCGCAGCGCCACCACCAGCACCATGCAGGGGTGAGCAGTCCTCGCAGATGAACAGCTGTGCAACTACTTTGTAGGTGAGAAGACGACAGGCATTGCAGGCGCTCCGAAATAGCTGAAAACATTGTACGGGGGTCACTACAGCCACTTATTTATACAGACAGAATCTGGCACCGAACAGCACAAGTTCGACATTGGTCACATAATTTGGACCTTTGGTGCTTCTATATTGGTCACCCAATTACATCAATGTGTTAAGCAGCTGCAACATATATACACTGACAGTCTTCACTTAGTCTAATGCTGCCTGCTAGCATTTGGAGCAAGAATGATGGCCCTTAAAGGGGTTGTCTCACTACAAGGATTGCTTTTTAGGTTAAAGATCTTGCAAAAACAAGTCACTTTGCAATATGTGTCCATTACCAGTGTCCTACCTATTCCTAGATATTCCCTCTTGTATGGGCTGCATCAGCTCCTCAGGACGCTATAGCTACAGACCTGCCTGTTTGATCTCTCCCGATCGGCTGCCAACACTGGTTGCTATAGCTACAGACCTGGCTTCTACTGCAGCCTAGTAGAAGCCAGTAAACACGCCCCTGAATTGGAAAATAAAATTGAGAAAACAGGACTGAGGTAAGTGAGAGACAATGTAGTGAGACAACCCCTTTAAAGGGATATTCTCACCACAAGTTTTAAACATGTAGGCAAAGGTAAATGAAGACATCAAATATATGGTTCTGGATTCTTTCAGAGTTGGATCAGTACTTATTTCCTGCTGGAGTACACAAGCTTTCCTAGGTTGCCACCTCTCTCTGCTCTAAGAGTATGTTCACACAGCGTATTTGGGGCATAATTATGCTGCAGTGTGCCTGAATCTCGCCCCATAAATATGGTAAAATCATATTGTTGTGGATGGGAACAAAGGTTATATATATGTGTGATCCTTTGTGTCTATTTTAATTTATATATATATATATATATATATATATATATATATATATATATATATATATATATATATATATATATATATATATATATATATATATATATAATATATATAGTAAGCACATACCTATGTAATACAGCATGTAAAAGCTGTTGGTATATCTCTTGTCACTAATGTGTTAACAAAATGGCTACCTGTAGTAATTTGTACAGATCGTCGTGTAATCTAAGATGGCTCTTCTTCTGAAGTTACACCCTGTCTTTAGACATTCCTGAGCTGTGAGGAGTGGTCTGTAGATAAAGACGTACAAATAGACCCTCACAGCCAGGTACATGTGATGCTTCTTATCTACTAATTTGCAAAAGTATAAAAAAAAAAGCTGCCATTTTGTGAATAAAGGCAGAAAGCATTTTCACAGCAACAGGGCAAGTTGTGATGTTCTTTCCCGCTGCACCCTTTGTTATTTTTTAAGAGAATTTGGATCCCCACAAGGACAGAATAGCCCCTTTGAGGCTACTTCCATTTCAATATCACTTGCCGGGTGCTAGGATTGCCTGCTGTGAAGGTAAACGAGAGCTGGGCCGGGGTCCTGCTGAAAGTAAGCGCTGAGCAGTGCATACTTTCGACGGCAGGTGTATAACGGTGCGCACCCCTAACAGCTTTAGCCGGGATGGTGAGGTCACTCCTTGCTATGTCTCCTCAGCAGCTTGCTTATCTTTTTTACTGACACACTTTAACCCTTAGGACTTGTGCCCCTTCATCCTCAATGTCCTAACAGGCACAGCTAAGAACAGCAGAGCTGAAATGTTCTCACCTTCTGTTCAGGCCGTGCTGTAGAACCACCCACAGCCTTAACAGATGGTTGGGGTCTGAAGCAGGCAGTGAAACAGCGCAATGGGAAAACCCCTATAATAACGAGCCTAGAATACTACAGTCCTTGCAATTATCACTTGTCTAATGAGAAGATTGGCACATAAGAAGAATTGAACAGGCATTTCCACCTTGATGGAAGTGTCTGGCGGCTGGGGGCCCTATCCACCAACAGAGGTCCCTTGCCCACAGTTCTACCAGGCAAGGCTGCTCCATCCAGTCCTGGCATGCAGCACTCTCCATTCCAGCCTACGCGAGTTATAAAAAAGTGTGGGTGTGAATGGGGTAAAAACATGCAGCCAAAATCAGTACAGGAGATAGTAATAGAAATGATTATATAGTTACAAAACTTTTACTGCAGAAGGTACTTGGGCCATTTGTGTGGAGCTGACAGCAAGGAGGTTAGAAGCAGAGCGCCAACACGCCTGTTTACTTGGCTAGAGGAAGGGGGAAGGATTAGATGTCTGTCAATTTAAGACCTGTTCCTAGGGCTTTGCAAACGCAGTGAGTCAGGTTGATACACATTAATTTAATTACAATATACCTAATATAAGCCTTGTGTGTCTAAACTGGCCTGCAACCAGACTGCTCTCTGCCAAGGTTTAGAGTGAAGAGGAACCGAGGACACGAATCACAGAAAATGTGTAATACCGTCTAGGAATTCAAGGTCAGACTGTTTAGAAAGGGTGGAGGGTAGTAAAAGATTTCGTGTTTTCATACTGAATGAGAGTTTAAGGAGAAAAAAAGGGAGGTTGTTTAAACAAGATATACAAGAAGCTGAGGAATCCTCAAACTTCCAAGATGTAACCCCTTCTAAAATACACTGCAGCACACTGGTCACTGCTGATAGCAGCATAGGTTAGTCACAGGCATGTTAGCTTTAGGGACAAAAGGTATGTTTCCACCAAGTACCCCACGATTTAGACACTATCTCACTTTAAACAGCAATGCAGGCTCAGTGTAAAGGGCTGGACTGTGGAAGAGGTGTGGGATGGGTACAGGCGGTATACCACTAAAACAAAACTGGTTTATATAGGGTTATGGGACACACTTTATATATAATAATCTGAGCACCTACAGCCAAGGCTTCCAAGATCTCCCCTTAAAGGGGTTTTGCCACAAAGTGACTTTACCTCCTTATCAGCTCAGGGGAGAATATAAACAAAGCATGCCGAGTCATGAACGGCTGCAGGGGTGAGAGGGAGGTGGGTGAGCAGAGAGCGAGGAAGCAGGGAGCGTCTCTAAAGTTTACTCAAATAATAACATTACAACAGTGGATTCTCTATACAGCAGACAGACTGGCAAGCTCCTTCATGTTTCTGGTCATCAGATAGGTGCAAACATGCAAGCGAGGCCAGATCTGCTCCTGTGGCCAGATCAGCTCCCGTCAGTGTCCTGGTCGTGTCTAATGCGAACTTTCGGGAAACTAAGGGGGACTGAGCAATGCTGTAGCTCTCACAGGCTTCACTTTTTGTAACCACATATATTTAGAAAAGTGATTAAATACCCATTTTGGAAGATCCCACGTCAACATTACATCGTGGCAAAACCCCTTTAAGTATCAAAGTACTTCAAAACAGAAAGTTGATCAGTTAAAACTCCTAGAACTCCCTTAAGACATTTTACGGTATGTTCACACCATGGATATACCACGTGGATTCCACATGAAAACCGCAGGTAGTGCTTATCAATTGGAATCCATGCCTATGTTCACACAGAAAAGGGAATATCTCTCCTTGGAAGAGGTATGTAGAGTTTTGAATTGCATTTTTGTCCTCTACTAAGCATCTGCCTATCACAATGCATTATGGGAAAAGAGCTCAAAAGCCCTCTACTGGATGTAACAAATCCTCAATTTGCCATAATGCCTCGTGATATGCAAATGCTTAATAGAGGGCAACTCTACACACCTATACGGTGCTCTACCCAAGGAGAGCTATTTCCTTTTCTGAGCCACTCATTGCCTCCCACCCAGCCAGCCAGTATCGCTCTGCTCTGCAGTGATGAGGGGCGAAACCCTGAAACGACTGCTGTATTCAGAGGAGTAATACTGGCTTGGCTAATATCCCTTTTGCTTTCTGAAGACTCAGCTGGTCAAAAGCAATTTGAGGATTTGTTACATCCAATAGAAGGTGCTTAAGCTTCTCAGCTCTTTTCCCATAATGCTTTGTGATATGTTGACAAAGTGCAATACGGCTCAATTTTTTTTTACTGCCAATTTAAAACCCTGAAAAAAAAAAAAGTGACGTTTCCTTTGATTGTGCAGCAAATTGCCAGGACACAGATCAGTCCCCATGAAATGGGGCTAGTCCACGTAGAAAAATCGCTACAAAATGAAAATCTGGGTCAGAAAACGGAGGGCATCACCGCAAATTCTGCATCCGATGTTTCTACTTCAAACATCCCACAAGTGAACTTACCCTATGGCCTCCACTACACACTTTAACACAAAAGACCTCAAAAGCAGCTTGCTATTTTTACTGCACTACTGTTGTAGTACATGCATTTTTTAGTGCTTTTTTTTCTCTATTGCACTTTTCCACATCATAAAATGATGAGGTCAATTATTCCTCAGATTCATGATTTGTAATGTGCAAAAATGCTACAAAAGCAACCAACACACAAGCACACATGCATTTTTCTTGTCACAAAGAAAAAAAATGGAGGTGTAAAATGAGAACAGCACAAAATGAGTGAATAAAAGGTTTTATTCAACGCTAAATGCGAAAACACACGCAAAAAGTGAGAACAAAACGCCCTACAAAACAAAAGCAATGCATGCAGCGCATGTTATATTTACATACTAACCTCCTGTAGCTTTTTTTTTTTCACAAAAAAGTGGGGATTTTTTGTAAAAAAAAATAAAAAAAAAGCTTTGAGGAGCATAAATGCATAAGTGCATGCTTGAAAGGCTTTAGGTACAAATAAATATACTTCCAAACAATCAGTAATAAAATCTTCCGGAGTCTAGAGTGAATTCCCCGGGTTGTCTTTAACAGAATTATGAGAAGACAAGCTGTGTATGTATTCGCATTGCTAGGAGGCACAATCCCTGCACAGCTACTACATAGTGTGAATACTAGAAGAGCAGGACAATAGATGCTGGAAGCCATCTATAGCGGGCTGGCCGGATGCCATGGTGGAGTCATTCACTACTGCTCTTGTAGTTTTACATTCAGCCATGACCATGGAAGACGGATGAGGAAGCAACATCTCACACAGCTGCCATAGCTTTTATGGCCGGGACTAGAACTCCGTCTCCTTTAAAGGGAATGTGTCACCGAAAAAGACTCATTGTTTAAAGTGCTGTTTTTATGTTAAACATATTTCTTAGGAATTTTTTGGTTTTTTTTTTTTTAGAATTTTTTATATCACTTTTTATCTTTTTTAATCATTCTTAAGTCCTGCAGTTTTAACTTTTGCCAATTGGACTTTTTTACACTTCTTTAACAGCAGTAAGATAGATGCTTTACAGTAGATTCATGCACATAGAAGACTTAAAGGGGTTTTGCCACAATGTAATGTTGACGTGGGATCCTCCAAAATGGGTATTTAATCACTTTTCTAAATATATGTGATTACAAAAAGTGCAGCCTGAGAGAGCTACAGGCTGCCTTACCTGCCCTTAGTTACTTAAAAGCTTCTATTAGATACAACCTGACAAGAGCTGCTGGCCGGACTTGCACAGAGAGCACTTCTTATCTGATGAAAGGGAGCTGAAGAAGCTTTCAATGCACCGGGTAGAAATATGTTGCATTTTGTATACAGAATCCACTAGTTGTAGTGTGATTATCTGACTAGATCCCTGCTTTATCTGATGACAGAGAACATGAAGAAGCTTTCAAGCTGCTGTGGAGAAAGCTGTTGTCTTTTGTATACAGAATCCACTAGTTGTAGTTTGATTATCTGAGTGAACATTTCACACGATCCCTTATGCATGGCTCTGTGCTCTGGCTGTCTCTCTCTCTCTCTCTCAGCTCAGCATGGCTTTGTTTACAATTGCTTCTTAGCAGATAAGGCACATCCTGGCAAAACCCCTTTAAGACTGACTCAGTCCCATAAACTTCTATAGGAGAGTTTTCTTGTCATACTCTGTGACCTGGAAAGAAGTCACTGTGCAGGGAGGTGAAAGGATGAACTGTGAATCCTGTGTCATCTATACACACTAGTGTCTTTCAGTTTGACCCTCTTTGTGCTGATAATGAGCAGACAATTGAGAATCTTTCTCTACAGAAGTGTCAGACTATTATTAGGCCTAGTGGCCAAAGTGAAAACTGTAGGACTTAAGAATTATTAAAAAAATATTGAAAGTGAAATGGAAAATTTAGAATAAAAAATTCTTTAAAAAATGTGTTTAACATAAAAATGTGAGTTAAACAATAAGTCATTTTTGCTGACACATCCCCTTTAATTCCAGTTGTAGCAGCACCACATCTCCGGTACCACAGGCAAGTTGGTCAGACCTGGTGGCTGATATGCTTTCTCTAGGTCAGGGGTGTCAAACTGCAGCCCTCCAGCTGTTGGGAAACTACAACTCCCATCATGCCCACTATTATAGATTATATAAATGCATGATGGAAGTTGTAGTTTCCCAACAGCTGGAGGGTCGCAGATTGACACCTGTGCTCTAGGTGGAGGTAGGAGAGGAGCTTACAGTTAGTTCCCAGGTTGGTAAAACTAAAGTAAAATTCATTTATAAGCAAACCTCTAAAACATCCAGCACCATTCAGAGAGGATTCACTCAAATCAGATTCCAGTGCAATGTCCTACTGAATAAAGCACTGAAGCCCCAGGGATGAATAGACATTGCCACCCAATTAGATCAGAATAGGAAGGCTGGAGGGGCTTTGTGTGTGCCTGATAATAGCAAGCCTCTACCCCAGAGATCCGGCCCAACAAAGGCCTGTGTGAAACAAGCTTTGAAGACACAATAACATTCCTCTGCTGAGTTTCAAGCCCCGCGGGCCCAGCAGCGCCAAATACAGCCACTCACTCTTCCATACTGAAGCACATTCCTAACCAGGAGTTCAAAGACCGGCAAGATAACATGCCAGAGCTGCACCTATCTATTCTAACCTGTTCAGAGCACTACTACAGCCCTGTAATGTACTACACAGGCAACTACCCCTATGTCATCAGAAACCAGGGCTGTGGAGTCGGCAAGCCAAAGCCCCGACCCCGACTCCTCAATTTCCCAAACCTCCGACTCCTCAATTTCCCAAACCTCCGACTCCCTCATACATGGCACATGTTTAAGTGATAACTTTACTGTAGTAAAATGGTAACATCAGGCTGTTTATCACCTTATGATACAATAATCAAGCTATTTAGATAGAACAGACACTGACAAGCAAAAGGGTAACAATGTTTTGATCTTTTGAACACTTGTGGGTAGAGTTGAAGAAAAAGCTGTATTGGTATCCAAGTCCAATCTGCTCCAACATTGGGAATGTGTATTAGAGACCTGGGATCAGATTTTGGTCAAGATATGCTTGAATCTGATCCAGAGCCCAGAAGGATTCAGGCAGTATTGAAAACCAAAGGTGGATTTCCCAAATACAAACAAAAATACAAATTACCATTTTGATTTTTAGGAGCAAAACAGTAACAATGCAGTTACAGGAAAGAATCTGCAGAACTAAGCAGATGCTAAATACTTGCAAGTCACATTTATGTATAAGATAGGTAAGATGACTGTATATAAAATTACAGTAGCCTCATGTACAAAGCTGTAGTGGATGGTGAGGGATGGAGCCTGAAAGTCACAAGTTCAAACCATTGTTACCATTTTACTTGTCAGTGTAAAATATATTTATTGGATATGACTTTAGGACACAAAAAAATTGTAAATATGCAGAACACTGCAGGAACATTTATAGAGTCTCTGAATTTGTTCTGAGAAATAGCATTGCCTACACCAGATCCTGCATACATGACCTCACATCTGATCTCATTATTTCCAGGCTACAGAACGGCCTCTCTACACTAACTTGGGTGGGGGGCAAAGCGGTGACCAAAGGGGCAACATTTCTAACAATGTCAGGGTATAAAGGAATCGCCACAGTCAGTTTTGATGAATGGTTGATCATCTACTTCTTTGAAAGCAGATGAAAAATTTAGCTGAAATCTGTTTGCCATTAGAGCAGAATATATCCTCTTGGGCAGCGCTTTGAATGCTCCATGTCAAAAATTACACTCCTCATGGGATAATGCTGAAGATATGGGAGCAGCAGCACTGGCCGGACCCAATTCCTCTTGCTCATTGCACTGCATCGAACTAACTAGACCAACTTATTATATATTTTGGGAGTCGGAGTCGGTCCCTTTTATGACAAATCCGACTCCTGCAAAATAGGCACCGACTCCGACTCCACGACTCCGACTCATCAGCCCTGTCAGAAACTCTATGATCCTGCCTCCAACACTACAAAGTAACGACAAATGGGCTTGTAGGGCTATAATCCTATTTTACTCACATTCCAAAAACTTACTTGGTATTTACAAGCCCAAAACTAAAGAAAGTTTACGTCTAGTTACATCACTGCAAAGGCAGCCGCAGCCATCCTGTCATCAGGAGACAAAAAGATCTGCCTTGACCACTAGGATCTTGTCTATAGGGACAGCATTAGGGCTGTGTGTTAGTCGCCCTTTGGCGGCCCGGGAGCTTAAATCAATGCTGACTGCAGGGACCCAGATAACAACTCTGAAGTGCAGTAAAAGGAGACACAGATAGTACAAAATGCCGAAAACACAAAACACTGGCTCATGTCACTGCCTCTGTGATGGCGCTCTAATGGGGGGAGGGACATGATTTGGGATAGTACTATATTGTGTGCTATTATAGAGGTGAGTTTCTAACCTGTGAAATATGCACATGGACATATTTTCTCATCAAAGGTAAATAAAGACTATTACCAAATACATTACTGTTCTGATTTTGCTTTGTTTAGGAGATAAAGGAGATGTTAGCTCCTGCTTCTGTACACAAGTTTCTCTTAGGCTATGTCTACACTGCACAGGATTACGCTCGTATCTTCGGCACTTTTCGTTTTTTAAAAGCGCCGAAGATACGATCGTTAGTGCGGCCCCATAGACGGCAACAGGAAAGACGAGCTGCTGTCTACACAGCTAGTCTTTTCTCTGCCCGTCTTTCAGCACATGTTGTATAATACGCCAGCGCTTCTCGTTTTCTTGCCGTCTTCCCATACAATACAATTGTATGACCGTCGTCAGGAAAACGAGAACAGACCGCCATTTTTGTACAAAGCGTGACAAAAACCGCGGTCCTGTATCAGAGAAAAAACGCCACTTTTGGGCCTTTTTTTGTCCAATGCAGTGTAGACATAGCCTTACTGACCATCTCTCTCTGTTCTCATTACTTTATCTGCCATGTCCAAACTCAGTTATGTCACTCCCTGCTAAGTGTTATCTCCAGCACAGGAGCTTGTTTATCTAAGTTACTGACAAGCTTTAAACCTTTAGGGCATGTTCCCACGGCAGTGGAAAAATACCGGCCGGTATTTGTCCGGTTTTGCGGCCGTCCCCACGGCCGCGGGGGGAGGGGTGGGAGGGGGGGCGGCTTTTCTCCGCGATGAGCAGAGAACAGCCCTCCCCCTCCCATTGAGATGTTCATATTCCGTCCGGAAACCGGACGGTAGAATGAACATGTTCTATGTTTTGCCGCCGGACCGCCAGTGGCAAAACCGTCGGGCGGAAAACCCGTGCAGTGGGGACTGCTGCACGGGTTTTCCATAGAGCACAATTGTGCTAATTTTCGGCCGGTTTTTCAGGCGGTCTGAAAAACCGCAAACCGGCTGAAAAACCGTGCCGTGGGGACATGGCCTTACAGAGCATGCCTGAAGCTGCCTGTGAAGAGCAGGCTGTGTGAAACAGCATGGTCAGAACAACCCTTTGATTTCAAATTTATTTAGTATGTAAATCTATGAAAAGGATTCAATTCAAATAACAAAAGTAAAGTTCAAGGGGCGCTGCTCTGATACCCCAAAAGGCGGCTCAAGAAACCAAATGAAATTCTAAAAATTCAACGCTGCTTAATTATCCCCAATGTACAACCCCCAAACGAGGTGTGTCGGGTATTAACGGCAGCATAGAGAGGGAAAAGTACTTTTTACTATTTGGGTGTGCCATACCACGGGCATTTGTATCATATTTAACTAGCTGACCTCAGAGAGGGATTTTGCTTTGTGACACATCCCTTTTAGAGAGAGGTTATAGAATTTTAGGAACACAGGTACTCGTTTTATTACATGTGCAGCCCACATAGTCTGGAGACTAAAACATTAAATGATCTTGCATCATTAGGCCCTGAAGCAACGAGCGACTGCGGTGCCGCCATATTGCCCAAACCACAGAAGATGCTGGCGACTGAACAACAGGGGCCTACACCAACCTAAATGCATTATCATCAACGTCAAGTCATAAATATATTAAAGGGGAGGCTACGGCTACTCTAGGGGCTGTCTTATACCCTGTAATGTAAATGGCAGGACTGCTGTACAGTGTTCATCTGTCTGGAACAGATTTTTCCCCATTCTTTAGAACCAGAGGCTCTTCTGAGCAAACAGCTACTCCGGATCTTGTCTGGTGGGTACGTCTCAGGCAATGGTACCTCCCTTTAAGTCATAAACCGGCTGTAAAAGAGGACTGGAAATGTGGTTGTTAAAGGTACTTTCACACAGTGCCTTTTTGGATGCTTTTTTTGTGCAGCAATGTACATCATTAATTGCTGTGCCTTTCTGCACAAAAAACGCATAAAAAAAATGCACTGTGTGAAAGCACCCTAAGGCTATGTTCACACGGCTTAATTGCGGGACGTATTTTGCCCCGCAATTACGCCGTGTGTACGGGGGCGGGGAGGACATTCATTATCCACGGTGTGGATACACTGTGAATAAGTAGCATGTGACTTCTCTCCCCGCTTGTCGTATTGTGTGAGCAGGGAGAGGAGCCATAATCCGTAGTTCTCTATGAGATCTGCGGATTACCGTAATGACTGGGACGGATTCCAGCCCGTAATTCACAAAGTACGGCGCGAATTACGGGCTGAAATGCGTCCCAGAATAAGCCGTGTGAACAAAGCCTAAAGCTTCTTTGGCGATCCCCAGATGATGAGTTGCAGGAGGGGAAGGTCTTCCTTGTTGTTAAGACCTGGAGCTCCACTGGAAATTTGCTTTTGGGAAAGAGGGGACACATGACAGCGGATGCGGTGTTTGAAGGTGCTCGGCTGCAGGCTTCAAGTACAAACCTTAAGTGATCTTCCCAGCAGATTAATTATTAAGAGATGAAATCTTCATATCTGCGGCAGTGGGTACCGCCGCTGCCTGTCTGGTGAAGCCTTTGTAGCAAGCGGGGATTTTCGCCGGCATCTCAGACATTGTGCTAATTAGGTAACTGCAGGTGGGATGCAAATCTGCAGCTGGCTGTCAGCGTCGGGAAGCGCTGATAAAACCAGTGAAGCCTGGCACACGTGTAGCCCAAGCACCCAGCAAATCTGACTTGTTGACTTTTAAGGGCTTTGTTCCAATGTACAGTACTGGGACAGCTGGACAAGGGCTGCTTAGTGGGTACATTTCATTCTGCGGAGCCATAGACAACTCATCTCCAGGACCGGATGATCAGAAATTCTCACCATTACACAATATGTAAGAAAATCTAGTACCGATTAGGTTTCTTCCTCACGGAGAACTTCCTTGCTGTGCTGTGGTGCCAGGAACCAAAGGGTATAGGAAATGGATGTGCACACAGCAAATCCAAACGAGGCTAACGAGGCAGAAATAATCAGCTATTCGTGTTATACAACCAAATCATGTACGGATATAAAACAAACAACATTTCTTTCTTTATAAAGTCCTTATCGCTAACGGAACACAGATTTCCATCACAGCTAAACACTGCCGAGAAAACTATCACCAAAAGAGAACATCTCCCAGCTACTTGAAGGATAAATCTCTGAAGACATCTTCTCAGTTAGTGACCTAGATGTGTCACGCTCCATCAGAAAATTGCCCGTCAATACATCTCTGCGCTCCCCAACAAATAAACAAATGAAACGCTCATTCCCGGCTCACAAGAAATCAGAGATGTAGCGGAGGGCAATGAATTCAAATGAAACCATTTGCATTTTGGCCCCTTTTAACGCATCTTGGCTCCTAGAAGGACCATTTATGGACAACTCAGAGCCAGGAACGGTGCAGGACATAGCAACGTGGCTGGATGTATCGGAGCTTACACCCTGGTCTGAAAATATCTATACTAATAAACAGAATATACCACTCTAATGTTCCTGGGAGAAGGTACCCAGCAAGTTACACAAGGACAATCTCACAAGGTGGAAACCAAATAAGACCCACCAAGAATAGTGTTATTCCCGTTAACAACATTCAACCATGCCAGTCCATTACCAATGTAGCTTCTCTAAAGCCCAAGTCTACTTAAAAAGGGTTTGTCTCACCATGTAGTTTCACAGAACCACAGCCAGCTGCAGACTCACACTTCCTGGTTAGGCTGTGGGTGGGTCTATAATAGTGACCTCTAATGGAGCCTGTTACATTGAAATGACTGCAGGGGACGTGAAATCTATAGCACATAAGACTACAGAGCTCTAAGAAGTGAAAATGTGCCCTTATCTTAAAGGGAAAGTGTCATCAAAAAATGACATTGTTTAACTAACATTTTTTATGTTAAACACATTTTTTAGGAATTTGTGGTTATGTTTTCTTTTATTTTCCAGATCACTTTCAGTATTTTTAATGATTCTTAAGTCCTGCAGTTCTCACTTTGACCACTAAGCCTAATAATTGTCTGACACTTCATGTTCTATAGAGGGAGATTTTCAGTGTCTGCTCATTATCAGTAAAAGCAGGGTCACACTGAAAGGAGACACAACACAGAATCCACCAGTCACAAGAGGAGATGTCACAGCTCCCCCTCTCCCCTCCCTTCACAGTGAAAACTCTCCTATACAAGTCTATGGGACAGAATCTGTCTTAAGAATCCTATGGAATTGTGTTTTGGGGATAAAAGTTGAAATTTGGTCGTACAATGACATATACTGTATTCTGTTTGTACTACTTTATATCTGACCAATAAAAAGTTTATGGTTAAAAAAAAGAATCCCATGGGAACGAAGCTGCTGTAAAGTATCTCTCTGACTGCTGTTAAAGCAGTGCAAGCAAGAATGTCTTCCCCACAATCATATATAGACGGCCGAATAGAGAAATCTACAATCAGGACATAAAAACGACAGAGGAAAAGAATATGGATCAGGGGCTTGATGTCATAAGTAAAAAAAATAAAAAATTGAAGACATTCCCTTTAAACAAAGCTCCTTTTACTAGATACTACACACAGAAGGGAGTGACATCACCATGGACAGACAGCGGTTACAGATAAGAGAGAGATGGTCAGTAACCAAGAGAGACAACAAAGCTAAAATAAGAACAGCAATGTATTTGATAATAGTCTTTATTTACCTTTCCCTACATGTTGAAAGCTACATGTTGTAGGGAGAAAACCCCTTTAAATCGGACAATGTATAACCTCACTAATAAAGGGAAATATCTCTCTGTGCGGAGAGCACCATATAGTTGTGTGGAGTTTTAGAGATATTCCCCTTTCTGAGCCACTTATTGCCTCCCAGCCAGCCAGCATCGCTCTGCTCTGCACTGATGAGGGGCAAAACCCCGAAACAGCTGTCTGCCGATGGATGATACTGGCTTGACCAATATCCCTTTTTGTTCTCTAAAGATTCAGTGAGTCGGAAGCAAATTGAGGATTTGTTACATCCAATAGAGGGCGCTTGAGTTTCTCATCTATTTTCCCATAATGCCGTGATATAACCGCACTAATAGTTATAGTGTATTGACAGCAGCACAGAAGATTGTTCATGTTTTTTTACTGACAAACTTTAACCCTTTAGAGCTCTGCAGCCTTCTGCCCTTTTGTTTATAGTCCTCCATCACCAATGTCCCTCTTACAGGCTCAGCTTGGAATAGCAGAGCTGAAATGTCAGCGACTGCTGTAAAACCACCCACAGCCTGAGCATGAAGTGGGAGTCTAAAGATGGCTGTGAAGAGCAGGCTCTGTGAAACAGCATGGTGAGAACAGCCGTTTCAGGCCATGGACATCTTTGGGGACGATTTTGATAAAATTATTGTATTTCGTGAGTAATATATTTATATATTTGCAATTCATTCAGCAATTTGTAAAGCAAACTGTTGAAGTTCGTTCACAATAAAATCCATCAGCTCAACATCCGGTCCTTGCTACTGTGATCACCTAAGTACAATTATGATCAAATGGAAATTGATCCCCCTTTTTCACCTAGAATACCAACATTTCTAGAGTGTTGTCCCCCTCGACTGATAATGCAATCCCACTTAACAAGCTGAGCAAAACCTCTCTCCCATGTGGTAAAGAACAATCATTTTCAAAAGACCTTAACAGGTTCCACCAGAGAGGAAGCAGCTTGTCCAAGGCAGAAGACCTGAGAGTCCTTAAGACATTAAGCATTACACCTACCGCAACAGAACGTCATGGACCCTCTCATAAGACCTTCTGACACCATCACATAAAAACAGATGTCCAACTACCTCCATGTAGAAAGTCAGCTAAAAGAGGCTTCCAAATGCCAAGTGTGCAGCAGGTTGCTCACTTTCGCCAAAGGTCACTTCATGCTGCCCCTTCAGTCCTTTAACAGTGTGAGATACATTACAAGCTGGCTCCAGCGGTCAAGTTACAGGAGCTTCCCATGGGAAAGGGACAAGGCTACTTACTGCTAAGTGTCAAGCATTACTAGAGAACAGATCGGGCTTTAATGTAGTTTTTATGTTAAACATATTTGTAGAAGCTTGTTGATTCCTCATACCACATATTAATATACAAGTGTGTATATATATATATATATATATATACGCACACACATATATATAATTATATATGATATATATATATACACACACACACACATACACCGTATATATATATATATATATATACATAAAATACATTTTACACACATATATTTTTAAAAATATACATAATATATATATATATATATATATAGACACACACAAAACACCACACAAAAACTTACCGACATCTTGCAGTTGTCACATTGACCTTTACAATAGGCTGACATTTCCTGCTCTGTAGACATAATTTCTCAGCAGTCATCTCATTATCAAACACAGGGAGGATTAGAATGACAATTTACACCTCCATAAGGGGATGTTCACACGGGGTATTTTGGGGCGTACTTCAGACGCTGGGAATGCTGCCGAAGTAGGGAGGGTGAATTGGGAGCCGGGGTTTTTAGAAGTTCTCCCCTCTCTCCCTTATATATTTTATATAATATAAATAATATATAATATATTAAAATAAATATATATATATATATACACATACATACACACACACACACATAATAAATATTATATATTAAAATATAAATAATATAAATATTAAATATATTATACACACAACACACAACAATAAATTATATATATATATTAATATATATCTATATTATTTCACACACACACACACCACACACACATACACCCACTTGCTGCATATACACTAACACAAATATACACAGATATATATATTTGAATATTTTTACCAGGTTATAATTGTAATCATTATATTGAAGCTGGACAGAATATTGAACAAATAACCAGCAAGTTTTTGGGGAGGATTTTTCTCTCAACATCTCAGGTCAAAACAGCAGCTGACTGATCACGGGAACACCATATCGATTAGATATCCCCCCTCCCCCAGGTCTCCCCATCCTGACATGTCTACATGCATCACCGGATTTCCCTTTGATAATGAGGAAACACATCCTCCACAGGGGCAACACAAATTTCTCTTGACACACTTCCTAAAGCTTCCCGAACATGCAGATACCTTTCCAAAATGTCACCTACAAGCTCAGCCATTAGGAACGGAGGTTCGGATGTCCCTCTATTTTTAAATTAGCAGTTACTGAGCTGCTGAAATGTCAGGCTAATATACATGGACACAGAATGAGAGCAGAGAGGCAACTACCTCCCTTACAGAAGATGCCTGGTAAAGATGCAGTCCATAGGTTTGGGTGTAGGTTCTGTTACGGAGCAGCTTTATCAGCCTCAACACTGTGAAGTCCTCGGATCCCATAGCTGTCAATGGAAACTGAACCACCATAGAAAACTAGCACTGCTAAAGACCCCTAACACTACACATTGTAGCAGGGCAAAAGGGATTGTGGCCGACGGATGGTATGTGGTTGCCTGGCCTTGGTGAGGTAAAAGCCATTTGACTTTTGGGTGTCAGCAGCAATAGGCGACTGGCACCCTTTTTCTCAGTATAGCTGTTGATGCGGCTGATGCGGGCCAGACATTTACTGCAGTGGCCAAACAGAAACCCAAATCCCATAGACTCCTCAAAGGGCTGGCCAAAGGAGAAACCCAAATCCCACCGACTCCTCACAGGGCTGGCCAAAAGGAGAAACCCAAATCCCACCGACTCCTCAAAGGGCTGGCCAAAGGAGAAACCCAAATCCCACCAACTCCTCAAAGGGCTGGCCAAAGGAGAAACCCAAATCCCACCGACTCCTCAAAGGGCTGGCCAAAGGAGAAACCCAAATCCCATTGACTCCTCAAAGCGATGGACACAGGAGAAACCCAGATCCCAAGGACTCCTCAAAGTGCTGGCCAAAGGAGAAACCCAAATCCCATTGACTCCTCAAAGGCTGGCCAAAGAGAAACCCAAATCCCACCGACTCCTCAAAGGGCTGGCCAAAGGAGAAACCCAAATCCCATTGACTCCTCAAAGGGCTGGCCAAAGGAGAAACCCAAATCCCACCGACTCCTCAAAGGGCTGGCCAAAGGAGAAACCCAAATCCCATTGACTCCTCAAAGGGCTGGCCAAAGGAGAAACCCAAATCCCACCGACTCCTCAAAGGGCTGGCCAAAGGAGAAACCCAAATCCCATTGACTCCTCAAAGGGCTGGCCAAAGGAGAAACCCAAATCCCATTGACTCCTCAAAGGGCTGGCCAAAGGAGAAACCCAAATCCCATTGACTCCTCAAAGGGCTGGCCAAAGGAGAAACCCAAATCCCATTGACTCCTCAAAGGGTTGGCCAAACGCATTGAAAATCTCATTCAATGTCAATTTGCATATTTCCCTATGAACATGTACACAACTGCTGATCACCATAGATCTGGCTTCTGAGGACGAATGTGGTAATACATGCCACAAGTTCAAATGAAAAGCCCAACATGTAACCCTCGGGTCTGCAAGAACCACTTAAAGGGGTATTCTCACCACATTGATCAACTTTAAACATGTAGGCAAAGGTAAATAAAGACTATCACCAAATACATTGCTGTTCTGATCCTGCTTTCTTTCAGAGCTAGAGCAGTTCTTATATACACAAGCCTCCCTCGGTTTCCAGCCAACTTTCTCTGCTCTAGCAGTGGCCAGGCCAGGATGATGATGTCACTTCCTACTGTTTCTCATCAGCAGAACAAAGCTTGTTTATGTTACTTACTGAGAAACTGTGAACAGACTGAGCTGTGTAGTCTTGTACTCGGTTCAGAAACCTCCAGCACTAATGTCCCTCTAACAGGATCAGCTATGAGAAACTCCAATCACAGCCTGTACAGGAATTATGAGCCTGACGCTGCTTGTGGCTCTGTGAAACAACACGGTGAAAAACCCCTTTAATGCAGGGCTAACAGTGGAAGACCTACTTCTATGAAATCCATGTTGCCACAGTAAACCACAGCAAAAGTTGGACATGAATTCGGTCACAGATTTTGCCGCAGATTAACCCTATGAATTGCAAGGTTGAAATCCACAACTTAACCACCAAGAAACAAGCATGGGTCACATTTCAAGATCTGAAGCTAATCCAATTTCCATTTTTTTCGGTACAAGCAGAGGAGGTTTTAAAAATCCCCAACCACTGTACTGTGAATTGCTGAGGATCTGTAGTGTGGGATCCGTGCTGCAAATTCATAGCAGAGGCAATGTGTGAATACAGCATCATGCTAGGTGCACATCTGCGTGATGTGGTGACGCCTGATAATAATCTTTATTTGTATATCGCCAACATATTCCGCGGCACTGTACAATGTAGAGGGTATACAACAGACAAGAACAAATATTACATAGCAAAGAAAAAAACTAACAAGAGGAGTGAGGGCCCTCCTCGCAAGAGCTTACAATCTATGCAGGAAGAGGGTGAGACAACAGGTGAGAAGTGCATGATTTGTACAATGGTCCATCCATCACCTGGTAATACACCTAGAAGTGGATGAAGCTGCCACCCAGTCAGTACATCTATATACATATCACTGATCTGTTACAAGATACACATCATCAATGGCCCCCAATGGACTACAATGGGTTCAGTCACATCTCCTATCATTTAATGAAAAAATACCAGTACATGCTGCGCTACTTATTGCTCCAAATGTGACCCGGGCCTAAAATAAGAGACAACTGCTCTAGAACAATGTGACGTTCATAGCGTTCAGTTTGCAGTACTCGACGTGGTAGAAACCTAGAGTAATCATATCAGACAAGCCACTTACATGTCCAACATAATAAAAGACCTTTTGGGGATTACACTGCTTGAAGTTATTAGAGACCCAACAAAATCACGTATCAATGACATTCACAAAAAAAAGCAAAAGCCCTTTGTCTGCAGAAGATGTGAACCAATTCATAGCGCTGTTGCTTTAACAATATAACAGAGGTCTGGGAATGGAATGGCATTCCTGTGGTTTAATTAAGTAAAAAAATACTCTGCTAGATTGGCCTGAACATGGGAAACTGATATACCGTTCCCAGCAGTCAATCACTGCTTTAGCCTTTTGCTGGTCCGGAAAGAAAAAAAAAAAAAAAAAAAGGAGTCTGACCTGTGAACAGAGGCTCCAGAAAGAGAGGACTGCAAGCACAGAGAACAAGGAGAGAGCCAGCATGTGACAGGGTTAGATCCATCCAACAATCTATGTGGCCATGACCATCTGAACACATAGGGTACGTCCACACGGCTGATGTGCAGCGCTGAAACAGTGTGGAATCTACACCTAAAATCTGCGCTAGTGGATGCGACACAGATTTTCAGCCTCCTATGTACTAGAATGTGAGCGGAATCCGCCTCAAGAATCATCATGTCAATTCTTTTCAGCGCTGAAAATAAATCCGCAATGAAAAAATCATAAATCGGCATCGTGTGCACAACACAGATTTTACATTGCAAACCAGAAGCAAAGGATTGCAGGCAGATTGGGTGCGGATTCTGAGAGATACTCCGTGTCTTATTCAGCCATGTGAACATACCCATAGCATGGCCAGCGAAAGCTCAATCCACACGACACACCAAGGCAACAAAATGTAACAGGCGTAAATACATCGTTACATAGATAGCCGCACAATGGGGCTCAATGGAAAACCTGTGCAGCAGTCCCCACTGCACGGGTTTTCCGCCTGCAGGGCCGCCCGAAAAACATTCTGCCTGCAAGTGCAAGTAAATGTGAAGGGGAGGGATTTTCTCCGCTCAACTCTCAACCACTGTTAGGGCGCGTTCACACGGCACAGGACAAATACCGGACGGTATTTGTCCTGTTTTGCGCCCGTCCCCACGGCCGCGGGGGGGACGGCTTTTCTCTGCGATGAGCAGAGAACAGCCCTCCCATTGAGCAGCACATCTTCCGTCCGGAAACCGGACGGAAGATTGTGCATGTTCAATGTTTTGCCGCTGGACCACCGGCGACAAAACCGCCGGTTGGAAAACCCGTGCAGTGGGGACTGCTGCACGGGTTTTCCATAGAGCACAATTGTGCTCATTTTAAGACACTTTAACAGGCGGTCTGTAAAACCGCAAACAGGCTGAAAAACCGGCCGAAAACCCGTGCCGTGTGAACATGGCCTTAGGCATGTCCCCACTGCACGGGTTTTTCGGACGGTTTTTCAGCTGGTTTGTGGTTTTGCAGACCGCCTGAAAAAACGGCTGAAAATGAGCACAATGGTGAAGCGGGAGGGCTCATCGCGGAGAAAAGCCGTTCCCTTCCCCCCCGCTGCCGTGGGGACGGCCGCAAAACAGGACAAATACCGGCCGGGTAAACCGTCCGGCATTTGTCCTCTGCAGTGGGGACGCACTCTTAGGGCGGGTCCCCATGGCAGAGACAAATACCAGTCAGATTATCCGACCGGTATTTGTACTGTTTTCAGGCCGTGCACATGGCCGCCGGGGCACGGCTTTTCTCCGTGGTTTGCAGAGAAAAGCTCTCCCCCTTCACATTGACGTGTTCATATTCCGCCCAAAAACCGGGCGGAAGAATTAACATATTCAATGTTTTTCAGACCGCCAGCGGCCTGAAAAACCACCTGGTGGAAAACCCGTGCAGTGGGGACTGCTGCACGAATTTTCCATAGAGGTCCGTGTAAAAGTTTGTCAGCCGGATTGAAGACCATTTTTAAAACCAAAAAACGTATGTAAAACCGGCTGGAAAGACAAGACCTTAAGGCTATGTTCACACAGCTGAATCACAGCGTAATTGCGGGACGGCTTTCGCCCGCAATTATAGTGTGTGTACGGGGGCGAGGGCGGGGGAGCCGGCAGCTCGCCGGTCCCATAGACTTTTGTTATCCACGGCACGTATCCCGCAGGGATAATGTGCATGTCACTTTACGGCCAGCGGGGAGAGGAGACAGAATCCATAGTTTTTTATGAGAACTGTGGATTACCGTAATGACTGCGACGGAATTCAGCCGTAATTCGCGCAGCACGGCGCACAATATGGACTGAAATCCGTCCCAAGATAAGCCGTGTGAACATAGCCTAAATGTCAATACACATACCTTACATTGTCTCAATACAATCTACAGAGGGAGAGAGGGGGAGAAAGATGCATAAACACACTTGAATGTATCTATATGTGTGCACTGTGTGTATAGATAGATACCTTCATGCATACACACACAGTAACGTATATTTCTGCCTTGTGGGTGACTTAACCCACTGCATGCCTATATACATTGGAGGTGTACACTGTAATTTTTTTTACGCATGCATCACTAACCTGGTCTGAACCCCCTCTAAGATGGTATGAGAAGGCACGCCAACAAAGCAGAAGAGTCCTAGCCACAGTGTTATTAGAAGATTCCCTTTAAAGCCTGAGTGGTTCACATTTAAAAAGGTATCCCCAATGTGGACATGAGAATATGCCCCAAATGTCTAATAGAGGTGGGTCACATTCCTGGGTAGAGAGTGAGGGCCCCCTAACCCGCCTGGCTATGATGATAGAGACGGCTGCCCATAACCGTCGCTCTCTCCATTCACTTCGATAGGAGTAAAAAGCTCATAACCATAATGTCCTGACTTGCAACATCACTGATGGGGAGAGCGACTACAAAGACTGAAAGACACACAGCGCCCATCCATACACCACACTGCTCGGCTTCACAAACACCTTCTCCCCTTCTGAATGATGCTCTTCCAGGACCACTTCTGGGCAAAGTTTTCATTTAAAGGGAAGAGCTCAATTTCCAAACTGAATGCAGCACTTACTGTACAACGCCTGAGCTCATATTACCTTACATGACCTCAGCTCATTGAGCACACTTATTTCTCTGGTGGCACAGTGCACATTTTTATAAGGATTGCAATGTGCGCCTGTAGTAGACTGAGATAAGTTATCGATAGTTGGAAAGGGTGATAAATATTGACACGTTAACAGCGGGTCCAAAGAGTGCAATCTTCAAAGCCAGGTCCCAACCAAACACAGGGACGACAAAGAAGTCACCTTTCCTCTACACGGTCATCCAAAAGCCTTATGTCAAATACACAACTAAGCGACCATGTAAACATAAAGAGAGTTCTGGGCCGTCGAAAACGCATGGATGATGCAGGACTTCAGCTCAGACCCAACAGCAGTAAACAACAAGCCCCTCCATATCAGACACAAAAAAGCAGACAGGGTGTCTCCGGCGTGCTCTCTGGAAAGCACACACCTGCCGGCGGCTACAGGACATGCAGATATGGAGGGCGCCTGTCCAAAGTGGGTTACCTGACAAAATAGGAAACAAAAGGCAATGAAAGAGTTAGGAAAGCAGGCCCTGCAAAACAGATCAACCTGGTGGAAACAGATGTGGACGGTTGTTTATCCAACTGGGGGAGCTTTTGGTTGTCAGCTACATTGGGTGCCGCCAAAAGTGCTTAACATGGGGGAAGTGATGGCTAATGATGGCTGCTCAAGACAAGCAGTGACTTAAGACCTGGAAAAACAAGGAGCACAGCGGGAGCCCATTCAGGAGGAGGAAGAGTAAACAAGTAGACACACAGTAGAGCATGCTTCTGCCAAATGGAGAGGCTTGGGGGTTAAGCGGATGTGTGCTAATAAGAAGGAAGAGAGGGCGGAATGGAAGCAACAACACATTCCCACGCTCTCGTTTCTTCATTCATGAAGCTCTGCTGGTCCATCAGAGAGACATGCCACATTACAAGCTGCCACTTTAAGGGGCGCACATCCCCGGCCCGCGCCCTCCGTGTCCCCACAGGAGACAGAAAGCAAACAACGGATATTCTAATCCTGCACTGTAAAAAGCTGCAATTAATTACGGTGAATAATTGGCTACTGCAGAGAATAAAACAATCACATTAGTAACGGAATTTCCTCTAATTGGGTTGTCACCATGCAATTACACTCCGAGGAGGACCGGTATGATTTCCAGCTAAACCCATTAGGATTTCCTTTTTAATAAACTCCTGGAGCATCAACAAGCACCATCCTTGTGAAGTGTAAGCCTCTGTTATCAAACAGCGGAGCGTGGAAACCCACAGCCTATCAGCGGGGAGAGGTGAACATTTCAATATTGATGGCCCACGTATGGTGCTCCCAGTCAGACACAAAGGAGCTGAGAAGTCTAACGACTGCTCCCTGCCACGGCAAACCTTCAACCCATAGAAACAATCAGCCATAGAAATACAGTTACCCTCTAAATATCAAGGCTGGGAGGGCACCATGTCAGCTGCCGACAACATGCCTCACCCTGGCACAATACAACACGTGGCGTCAGTACTGTAACTTTCTACAGTATTACTAGCGCTGACGGCACCTCCGCTTCAAGAATGGGAGACAGCATGCATGCAGGCATCAAGTTACACAGCCAGCTCTGCTACATACAGGCGTCAGATAGAAGAGTACACAAGGAGAAAAAAGGTACAGGGAGCAGGACAATCGTGCCCCACCTAGGGTGACCTCTGTCACCACATGGACAACAACAAAGCTTGCACAACCTGTCCCATTACTGATCACACACAGCAAAAACAATATTGTGCAATAGGTGAAAATAGCTTCAAAACAAAGTGAAAAAAAATGTAAAAATCAGCATTATTACAGAGCCACATACACCAATTCATATCTGGGGCAACACAGTCACTCCCGACACATGGTCACTACAGACATTTATGAACCTGTTTAGGTCTAAAACTCACTTTTTTGCCCATAGGTTACTATGGGCAAAGAGTGAGTTTTAGACCTAAACAGTTTCATACATGTGGCCCTTAGTTAGCTATTGGTTGTAGGGAGGGGAGGATTAGCCTCCAGGCCTACCATGCGTGTCCTTAATGGACAGTCTTAGAAGGTGTCATTGTGTAACCTACCTTCTGTCTCTGCCTGGTTCCTGCGTTTATCCAACTTGTGGAAAGTGATGCTAGCATAAGCACTCAGGTCATCGGAGGGGTGGATGATCCCGGTTTGATGGGGATTACAATGTTCCAAGCCACTCAAATCTTTAACCAGATCCAAATCAATGTAATTGAGGCCATTATGATGGTGATCTGCAGGTTGCTGGGACTCTCTCAACACATACACTCCAGGCCTGAGCCACACATTCTCAAATGAAGCAGAACAGTGTCTCTTTACGTCATCTCCAGAAACGGGTCAAGCACTGACTCGAGCTGAAGTCGTGGTAGAAGAGAAGGTGTGCGAGCTGTGTAGTCTCCTACCCTGGGGGGTCACCTGCCAGGTCCACTTTGGCACTCTGGTTGCGATTTTGGCTTAGGCTAACACGGGTAAATGCACTGGGACCAGAGCCCTGGCCCAGTAGAGAGCAGGAGGTGTCTGCTAGGCTTGTGTTACCAGATGGTGGAGGAGCAGGCAAATTATCAGTGACTCCACCAATGGACATTTCTGCATAATTACTGTTACAAGATGGAGAAATTGGCTTGAGAGTGGTCCTGGCAGGTGGCAATTGACTGTAGTCTGAGTGAAGGGGACCAAGCTGCATGCTCATATAGTCCCGCTGGATGGGCTTTCCTCGAACGGGCGGACGACTACTACAGATCTCTGCTGAACATACGCTACTAACAGGTTTACATGAAGCGTAAGCCGTTTTTGCCCTCCAGGGCTTGAGGTCCATGTTCATGTATTCAGACAAGTTCTCTCTCTGAGGAACCACTCTGCTCTGCACATAAGATGGTGAATGTATCGAAGTGATTAGTCCCCCGGGGAAGAGCTTTTCATTGAACTCTATGTTCACATACTCCCCAGGGCTCTTTGGCTCTGGAGGTAAAGCAGGTTCTCGAGCCCTTGGCAACGTGCTGGCCTTACTACTGCTTTCTAAGGACAAGCGCGTGGGCCTGGTCAGCCTACTGCTCCTTCCTTGGAGGCAAATTTCACTTTTCCGGCTCTGCTGGGACTCTTGTCCCCCAAGACTATCACTGCTTGTGGAAGAAGAGGATGATTCCTCTGTAAATAAAGGATGGCCTGAGCTTACGGAGGGGCGAGAGTGGCCGTCGTCAGTCTTCCTGTGAACATGCTTAAAGGACCGTGGCAAGGAAAAGTAAGAATAGACGGGTTTGGATGGCTCTTCAACAGAATTGAGATAGCATTCAGGAGGGGTGCTAGTAGTGGAGCCACTAGCTGGTGACATATTTATGTAGTCGCTGCAAGCCAACTTGCCGTCATTGCTCTCAATGGACAACTTTGGGTTGGCACCATTTGTCCAAATTTTGCTATAGTTACAGCTGTCTGGAGAGCAGCTGCCACTTGGAGACATCATCATGTAGCCATTGGAGTCCACTTGTGTATGTCGCCTTGGGTTGATGATCTGCTGCGGAGCAGACACACTTTTCGGACTCATGGGCATGTAGTCACCATTTTTTAGTAGGCACGGGAGCAACACCTGGTGACATTGGCATGTAGCCGTCATCGCTGTGGTTTGGTCTGTTGTTTTCCAGGTGGAGATCTAGGCACTCTTCTGGATAGGAGTAAGTGGGCACAAAAGCAGAGTGCCTAAAAGATGAGAGGCGCAGAGGGTAAGAAGGCATCATCTCCGTGTATTCCTCGATTGACGACTGCGAAGGGGTCTTCTGATGGGAAACGGTGGGTGGGGAAGTACCTGAGGAATGAGTCCTCTTTCTGAACACCTTGTCAAGGTCGGCGTTCTCCTCGCCCCTACTTAAATGGTACCTTTGCGGTGTGCTTCTCTGGACTAGATTGTTGGTTTTGCCCATGCTGATGTAGTTGTTTAAGTCTTCTTCTCGAGCTGGAGGCGTGTGGCCTAGAGAATCTGGGGTCACACTGCGGAAGGAGCTCCTGAAATCACACGGACTGGACCCATACTCGTCAGAAGAAATAAAACCGCCATCACTGGGGGAACCGGAAACTGAGGCACTGGATCTTCGAGGACACAAGCAGTCAGAAGTGGAGCCATGTCCGCTGGTGCTGCTAGAAGACAAACTGACAGGACTCGTAGTGGAGGGTGAGCAACGACTTGTCGGCATGGGAATGGAGCGACTATGGTTAAGAGGCGGGTGAAGCCGTGAACTGCCCCTATGCCGATGCAACTGGGCCCTGCTGGCACTGGGGCTAACTGGACTGCCATCCATCGAAGCAGGCCTGGACATCGTCCCCTCTCCATCGCTCGAGGCTCGGACCCTGAATGAGGATGCAGATCCGTGCTTTCCGGTTCCTCCCGCAGGAGAGGTGGCGGTCACGCTTTCGGTGCGGGCTCTTCGGTTCAGCCCGACTTGGCTTGGAGGAGGATGGTTGAGGTGATGCCTCCTGAGGGGCACAGAAATCGGGTTGGAGCAGTTAGAAGACGACTGACTCTTACTCCGAGGTCGAAATTCATCGCTCAGCGCTTTCATGGCTTCCAGGATAGTCTCGTGCATGTTCTGGGCCACCACAGAGTCATCCACCTGCATCCAGAACTCCCCGGGCCCCGTCACGGCAGAGCGACCAACTTCAATAAAGAAGAAATTTTCGGAATGACCACAGCGGCGGATGTTCATGAGCTGCAAGACGACAGCAGCCGCATCCGAATTCAGCTTCACCAGGCTGATTGTTCTGTGGGTCAGGCACAGGCGGTAGATGCCAACCAGGTTTTTCAGCTGCCCTAAACCCTTGGGCTTCATGATGACCTGCCACACTTCCTTGAAGGCCAGCCCAGGGGGGGTGACGTCCCCGTAGACGTCCTCTGCCCCGTTGACTCCGTCGTGCACCCCGTTGGCAGCTCCTTCGCTGTAATGGTGGTGCTGGTGGCCCTTGCCCCGGTTATGCAGATCCACTAACGCTTGATACCAGCCCTCCTGTTCTTGCTCACAGTCAGCAGCAATAGCAAAGCACTCGTCTTTCGTGTACAGGGCGACTAAGTGTTTGTTCTTTGAATCCGCCCTCGTGTTGATATTGAAGCAGCTTTCCAGGGGAATGGACCTTTTTGGGGCCCCAGATTTGTGCCTCCACTTCTTCTCGTTCTCATAATACTCCAGACGGGCTAAGCCCGAGTCGCTGGCAGCGCGGAGCACGAAGAACCTTTTGTGCATGCTCTTAGGCTTCCTGAGGTAGCCTACCTTCTTGACATCGGAGAAGTTCTCCTGAGGCGGTGGGTCCGTGGGGCTGGCCATGGTACCAGAGTACAATCCGACAAACCCAAAAATACAAGGCTGGGGAATCCAGTCACGACTCCCAGCTCATTCAGCACCGGAGCCGCACGAAGGTTACCTCCACAGAGTTGGATCAAGCAATCCACAGCAGCAGCAATGAATCCAAGGTGACGGTGTGCAGGGAGCCGGCTCCACAGCCGGGCAGCTCCATCGTGGGCAGGACTGCAGTGTGAGGGCAAGCGCTTAATCCTGCAGCCAATGTCACTGCTGGGAGGGGATCAGCGAGTGTCCCCATTCAGTCCCATCGCGTTGCAGAGAGTGGCGTGTGATGGGAAGAGGAGGGCAGGTAGGTGGCTGCTGAGGGCAGCTCCGGGCGAGGTGCAGGAGTTGCCGGAGTTGCTGCCAGGCTTCCTCTCTCCCCCCACCTCTCCTTGCGAAATAAACCAAAACAAGCTGTGTCTGTGTCTGAGTTCCCGGGAGCGCAGCCCCCGCCCCCTCTCACAGCTCCCGCCGCCTCCGTCTCCCTCACAGCAGCACGTGACCAGCAGCAGCGCCACACACACTGAGGGGAGCCGGAGCCGCCGCCAGGCGCTGCCTAACCTGCTGTCCGCACTGCGCTAAAGCCACGCCCCACCTACATTAAGACTACGAGGCGGTGGAGCGGGATCCCGCCATCTCATTGGCTGCTCTTCTCTGTCAGTCTCCACTACAGCGCCACGCCTCTCTTCCAAGTAGCGGTTTGGTTGAGGTGTGGCGTAGTAAAAAGGCGTAGACGCCATTCAATTCGTTGTTATTTAAGAAAAGTGAATGTATCGCACGGAGCATTGGCGCGTCCTGCGTGTGAACGGGAGCTGTACTCCTGTGCACCGAGGACACCGGGGCTTTCCGTGCACTACACACGTCGTGGAGGACGTGTCACTAGACCTATAGTAAACGCGCTGTTCTCCATGACAAAGCGATAGCGATACAAGAGACTGCAGCACACGCAGAGGTCACACACGTGTTATGTAAGCGAGAATGCAGCTGGGTGAATGTCACCCGCATCGTGCAGGAATCGCACGATAATCGCAGCCTGACACAGACGTTTCACAGAGGATCCCTGTACACCTTACATTGCCCCTGCGGAATGCAAATTGGGATCCCTGTACACCTTACATTGCGTGCGGATTAGCCGATCTCTGGAGATCCCTGTACACCTTACATTGCAGTGCAGGAATAGCACGATCTCTGGAGATCCCTGTACACCTTACATTGCAGTGCAGGATTAGCACGATCTCTGGAGATCCCTGTACACCTTACATTGCTGTGCAGGAATCACACGATCTCTGGAGAGCCCTGTACACCTTATATTGCTGTGCAGGAAAAAGACGTCTTGGAGATCCTGTACATTACATTTTCATGGGAGGATTTGCACGATTTGGGGTCCCCGTAAACCTTACATTGCTGTGCAGGAATCACACGATCTCTGGAGAGCCCTGTACACCTTATATTGTGTGCAGGGAAACGCACGTCTCTGGGATCCCTGTACACCTTCATTGCTGTGCGGAATGAAAAATTCTGGGATCCGGACACCTTTCATTGCTGTAGGAATCAATGATTCTGGGGATCCCTGTACACCTTTTCTTTGGTGTGCAGGAATCGCCCCGATCCCCGGGATTCCCGTATACCTTCATTTCTCTGCAGGAATTATGATGTCTGGGTCCCTGTACCCTTACATTTCAAGTGCGGAATGCAGATTTGGAGATCCCTGTACACCTTACATTGCTGTGCAGGAATCACACGATCTCTGGAGATCCCTGTACACCCCACATTGCTGGCGGAACGCATGTTCTGGGATCCCCCCTACACCTTAATTGCTGGAGGGAATGCACAATCTCTGGGATCCCTGTACACCTTCTTGCTGTGCAGGGAAACGCACGATCCCCGGAGATTCCCGTACACCTTTCATTGCTTGCAGGAATCTCATATGTCTGGAGATCCGTACACCCTTTCATTTTCCGTGCGGATTAGCAGATCTCTGGAGATCCCCCGTACACCTTACATTTCTGTGCCGGGAAACGCACAAACTCTGGAATCCCTGTACACCCTTTCATTTCTGTGCAGGAATCGCACAGTCTCTGGGGGTCCCCGTTTTAAACCCTTACATTGCTGTGCAGGTACACGATTCTGGAGAAATCCCCTGTACACCTTACATTGCTGTGCAGGAATCGCACAATCTCTGGAGATCCCTGTACACCTTACATTGCTGTGCAGGAATCGCATGATCTCTGGAGATCCCTGTACACCTTACATTGCTGTGCAGGAATCGCACGATCTCTGGAGATCCCTGTACACCTTACATTGCTGTGCAGGAATCGCACAATCTCTGGAGATCCCTGTACACCTTACATTGCTGTGCAGGAATCGCATGATGTCTGGAGGGCCCGGTACACCTTACATTTTCTTTGGGAGGGTTAGCAGATCTCTGGGATCCCTGTACACCTTACATTGCTGGCAGGAAACGCACAAACTCTGGAGATCCGTACCACCTTATATTTCTTTGCAGGAAACGCATGTTTGGAATCCCTGTACACCTTACATTGCTGTGCAGGAATCGCACAGTCTCTGGAGATCCCTGTACACCTTACATTGCTGTGCAGGATTAGCACGATCTCTGGAGATCCCTGTACACCTTACATTGCTGTGCAGGAATCGCCAATTCGGAGATCCCTGTAACCTTACTTGCTTGCAGGAATCGCACGATTCTGGAGATCCCTGTACACCTTTCATTTCTGTGCAAGAATGACAATCTTTGGGATCCCTTACACCTTACATTGTTTGCAGGAAAGATGATCTTGGAGATCCTGTACCCTTACATTGCTGTGCAGGAATCGCCAATCTCTGGGATCCCCTGTACCCCCCTTTAAATTGCTTTTGGGAGGTTGCCATCTCTGGAGATCCCTGTACACCTTGCATTGCTGTGCAGGAAACGGCCCCTGTTCTGGAGATCCCTGTAACATTAATTGCTGTGCAGGATTAGCACGATTTGGAGATCCCTGACACCCTTTCTTGCTGTGCAGGAATCGCACAATCTCTGGAGAGCCCTGTACACCTTACATTGCTGTGCGGTTTGCACCTCTGGAGATCCCCCTCACCTTCATTCTTTGCGGACGGGACGATCTCTGGAGTTTCCCCGTACACCTTACTTGCTTTGCAGGAATGCAAACTCTGGAGATCCCTGTACACCTTACATTGCTGTGCAGGAATCGCACGATCTCTGGAGATCCCTGTACACCTTACATTGCTGTGCAGGAATCGCAGAATCTCTGGAGATCCCTGTACACCTTACATTGCTGTGCAGGAAAACGCAAATCTCTGGGGATCCTGTACACCTTGCATTGCTGTGCCCAAAGGGTTGCACGATTTGGAGATCCCTGTTTCACCTTACATTGCTGTGCAGGAAAACGCCCGCTCTGGGATCCCCGTACACCTTCATTGCTGTCAGGGAATCGCAGATGTCTGGAGATTCCCCCTACACCTTTCATTTTGTGAGGAATGCTGTGTCTGGGGATCCCTGTACACCTACATTGGTGCAAGAAAGCCAATCTTGGAGATCCCCGTACACCTTCATTGCTGTGAGGAAAAGCCGTCTCTGGAGTCCCTGTACACTTGCTTTGCTGTTCAAGATTTATACGATCTTGGAGTTCCCCTTTTCCCTTACATTTTGTGAGGAATCGCACAATCTTTTGGGGTCCCCGTACACCTTACATTTCTTGAGGAAACGCATGATGTCTGGAGTCCTGTACACCCTTTCATTGCTGTGCAGGAATGCACAGTTCTGGGGTCCCTGTACACCTTACATTGCTGAGCAGGAATCGCACAGTCTCTGGAGATCCCTGTACACCTTACATTGCTGTGCAGGATTAGCACGATCTCTGGAGATCCCTGTACACCTTACATTGCTGTGCAGGAATCGCATGATGTCTGGAGATCCCTGTACACCTTACATTGCTCTGCAGGAATAAAATTGGAGATCCCTGTACCCCTTTCTTTGTGCAGGAATCACACAGTCCTGGAGTCCCTTTCACCTTACTTGCTGTGAGGAATAGCACGATCTCTGGAGATCCCTGTACACCTTAATTTTCTGGCGGAATCGAGATCTCTGGGAAAAACCTGTAAACCTTTCATTGTGTGCGGGGTACGTCTCTGGGATCCCCGTACCCTTACATTGCTGTGCAGGATAAGCATGATCTCTGGAGAGCCCTGTACACCTTACATTGCTGTGCAGGAATCGCACAGTCTCTGGAGGTCCCTGTAAACCAAAATTTCTTCAGGATCGCATGTTTCCTGGAGATTCTGTCACTTACATTGCTCTGCAGGAATCTCATGATGTCTGGAGATCCCTGTACACCTTACATTGCTGTGCAGGAATCGCACGATCTCTGGAGATCCCTGTACACCTTACATTGCTGTGCAGGAAAACGCACAATTCTGGAAAAATCCCCGTCACCTTAATTCTGTGCAGGAATGCACAATCTCGGAGATCCCCGTACCCTTAATTGCTTTGCAGGAATCGCCGTTCTGGAGATCCCCGTACACCTTACATTGCTGTGCAGGGGAACCATGATGTCTGGGGAGCCCCGTCACTTACATTGCTTTTTCAGGAATCGCCCTTTGGGATCCTGTACACCCCTTTCATTGGTGCAGAAATCGCATGTGTTGGGGATCCTGTACACCTTACATTGCTGTGCAGGAATCGCTGGGTGTCTGGGAAAACCCTGTACACCCTTTCATTGCTGTGCAGGAAACGCACAATCTTGGGGGATCCCCGTACACTTACATTGCTTTGCGGAATCGCACAAAAATTGGAGATCCCTGTACACCTTACATTGTGTGCAGGAACGATGTTTTGGAGGCCCTGTACACCCTTTCATTGCTTTGCGGTTTTGCCCCCAAACTCTGGAGATCCCTGTACACCTTGCATTGCTGCTACACATCGTTCCTACATTCCTATATTGCAGGAATCACATGATGATCGCAGCCTGATACAAACGATTTCCCTGTACACCGTATATAGGTTCCCCTAAGGATATGTGCACACATATATGTGCATTTTGATCTGAAAAATGCTGCATAATACGCATCCAAACGCACTCAGAGTGTGGTACATGCTTGGATATGTTTTCTGTGCAGCAGAACATAGTTCTAAATAGGGCGTCTGCTGCGTAAAAAAGGGTCAAGAATTGACATGTAAAATTCTTGAAAGATTCGAAAGTGCATCAGAAAGCGCATGTAAAAACGTATCTCTGAACACTGAGGGTTTTCATTGAAAGAACGTAAATCCACTTTCATTGTTAGTACTGGTTTGGTACGTTTTTTGGGTCCGAAACACAGATCCAAACACGTATCTAATAAACGCTGTGTGAACATCCCCTAACAAACGATTGGGGTGAGAACATGAAAGCGTAACTGCATTGTGTAACACCAAGATGCCCACCAAAAGGCTGCCAACATGGTCTGTTATGGAAGGGGCATCAAAGCTGCTTCTATAGGGGTGTGTGAATAACACCCAAATAACAAAGTCCATCCATTTCAGGATACTGCCCTGAAATCCCTTACTCTGCTGCTGATTTTAAAGAGAACCTGGTACATCTCCTGGGATGTGAAATAACAATCCTGGAGCTTCTTCTCTTATAACTCTGTGTTGTGCTGTTTCTCTGTTATTCCTCCTTGAAATTTATTACTGAATCTGTCAGAGGGGTGTTACCATTCCTGCACAAATCTGACTCTGTGAGAACTGATTGGATAATGTCAGACTGCCAGAAGGTTCCCCAATTGGTAACATATTCAGTAGTACATTTCTAGAGTTTTAAGAGACAATGCTCCAGAATTGTTATTTCACAGGTAGCACGAGGATTTATTAAAACAGATTTACAAGGAGATATCTTTCATAGTAATTTCTTATACACACAAAAAATATCTGAAAGTCCGTTTTCTTAATATCTTCTTAGAATTTATTTAATGACATATTTATCCATAATCACGGTATTTCCTTTCTTTAAATAAAAAAAACAAAACATTTTATAAAACCTGTGGCAAGGAATACTATCCATAAATTTTCAGTCCATTTTCTTTACAATGTCATTTTTGTAGTTCATGCTCCTGCAGTCTGGAGCAAACATATAAATTATGCACACTACTTTCACACAGAGAATTTTTAACGTGTTTTTGGGCGCGTTTCTTTGTGCAGAGAGGCTGCAGTAAATCTCTGCACGAAAAACACTCCATGTGAAAGCACTCTTATACCAGTGCGAATTGATAGAATAATTTCAATACAGTAAAACACGATTAATGGGGTTTTGCGACGATGTAATGTGGACGTGCGATCCTACAAAATGGGTATTGAATCACTTTTCTAAATATATGTAATTAAAAAAAGTGAAGACTCTGAGTGCTACAGGATTTCTCAATCCCCCTTAGTTACCTGAAAGCTTCCACTAGACACGACCAGAGGGACCAGAGGAGCTGACAGGCCGCGCTTGCGTGAAACACTTCTGTTCTGATGACAGGGAAAATGAATGAGCTTCAAGGGACTGTGGAGAAAAGTGCAGTGTATGAGCCTGTGTCTTGCTGTATAGAGAATAAACTGTTATAAAGTCACTCCTTGCTCACCCCTCCCTCTCACCCCTGCAGCCGTTCATGACTCAGCGTGATTTGTTTATATTCTACTCCCGTGCTGATAAGGAGGTAAGTAACTCAGTCCTGGCAAAACCCCTTTAAGCTACTTAATCGCACATAATTGTTTACCACTTCTTCAAGAATTGATAAATAATTATGTGCGATTGATTACCTTAGGGTGATTTCACACAAAGCTGCATTTTTGGTGCGTTTTTTGATGCGTTTTTCGTATACGTTTTTGTGCAGAAATGTACAGCATTAATTGCTGAGCCTTTTTGCACAAAAAATGCATACGAAAACGCTCCTGTGTTTTTTGGATGCATTTTTTGTGCAGAAAGGCTCAGCAATTAATGCTGTACATTTCTGCACAAGAAACGCACCAAAAAAGCACGAAAAAAAGCACTGTGTGAAAGCACCCTTAATCAGGTCTGGAGCAAGCACACACCTGAAATGCCCCCAAAACATCAAGTTTCAGCTGTGTGTTTGCTCCAGACTGCAGGAGCATAAACTACAAGAAGGACATTGTAAAGAAAATGGACTAACAGACTAGATAATATTTCTTTCCACAGCTTTTTATAACATTTGTGTAAAAAAATATTTAAAGAAAGGAAATACAATTATGGATAAATATGTGATTTAATAAATTCTAAGAAGATATTAAGAAAATAGACTTTCAGATATTTTTTGTGTGTATAAAAAATTACAATGAAAGATATGGGACAGAAGGAAGGTCCCAACTAACACACGTTTGGAAAAACACCTGTGAAGAATTTTATATTAAGGTTGATTTATATGTATATCAGGAGATATCACAGGTCCTCTCTAAGCTGTGTGTACATATATTTATAGCTGGTCAATGTGACCTATTTTGGCCTGTTACAGGCAAATGACCATTCGGGATAGCCAAGGATAATTGTCCGCCAAAAAGGTAACAAATCCCGTTGGATAGTTTTGGCTACGATCTGCTAAAAATACATAAAAAACAAAAGTGCATGGCACAATCAGCCGATCCTTCTCTGCTGTGGGTTTTTTTCTCAACCGATTCCCCTGATCGTCCAGTTTTAGTGAGAGATGCTGCTGGTAGGATGGTTCATACAAGGAACCTCACCGATAACTGATCAGCCTCATTCAAACTAAAAAAAAATTGTATGTGCGTGGGCTACTTTAGACAAAATATGGGTTTACCCACCAGTTGCTCTGGACACTGTATCCATTCAGGTCCTATGTATACTATCAATAGGGTGTAAAAACTTGGCTATGTGAATAAATCGCAAACCACCTTCCAAAGTCTTGGACTCCCAAGATCAGCACTTTGAGACTGAATTATGTCCACTGCAAGCCGTATAGTTTTGGCAGAGAATACAAGGTCTTACAAAGGAAATTCTGGTACTTTGTGCATACAGTTTCGGTGTAGTGTGAAGACTTTTTCTCAGTGAAGAACAACAACTACTTGATCACCACAGGTCCAGCTTCCGAAACCAATGGTAAATGGCAGGAAAAACTGCTGACTAGCCATGTTATAGTTGGAGGGGACGAGTTCTCCAGCGGCTGCTCATTGGAGCAGCACTCTGTTCTGGAGAATAGAGCAAGTTCCTGAGCTAAATAACCTGTATGTTAGGTCCATATGTCCTAAAAGGGAACACCTCTCTATGATGTCCATATGTCCTAAGAAGGAACACCTTTCTATGATGTCCATATGTCCTAAGACGGAATAGCTCTCTATGATGTCCATATGTCCTAAGAGGGAACACCTCTCTATGAGGTCCAAATGTCCTAAGAAGGAACACCTTTCTATGATGTCCATATGTCCTAAGAGGGAACACCTCTCTATGATGTCCACATGTCCTAAGAGGGAATACCTCTCTATGATGTCCACATGTCCTGATAGGGAATACCTCTCTATGCTGTCCATATGTCCTAAGATGGAATACCTCTCTATGATGTCCATATGTCCTAAGATGGAATACCTCTCTATGATGTCCATATGTCCTAAGAGGGAACACCTCTCTATGATGTCCATATGTCCTAAGAGGGAATACCTCTTTATGATGTCCACATGTCCTAAGAAGGAACACCTCTCTATGATGTCCATATGTCCTAAGAGGGAACACCTCTCTATGATGCCCATATGTTCTAAGAGGGAACACCTCTCTATGATGTCCATATGTCCTAAGAGTTATACCTCTCTATGATGTCCACATGTCCTAAGAGTGATACCTCTCTATGATGTCCACATGTCCTAAGAGGGAATATCTCTCTATGATGTCGATATGTCCTGAAAGGGAATACCTCTCTATGATGTCCATATGTCCTAATAGGAAATATCTCTCTAGAATGTCAATATGTCATGAAAGGGAATACCTCTCTATGATGTCCATATGTCCTAATAAGGAATACCTCTCTATGATGTCCATATGTCCTAATAGGGAATACTTCTCTATGATGTCCATATGTCCTAAGAGTGAACACCTCTCTATGATGTCCATATGTCCTAATAGGGAATATCTCTCTATGATGTCCATATGTCCTAAGAGGGAATACCTCTCTATGATGTCCATATGTCCTAAGAGGGAATACCTCTATGATGTCCTAAATGAGGATACCTCTCTATGATGTCCATGTGTCCTAAGAGGAAACACCTCTCTATGATGTCCATATATCCTAAGAGGAAACACCTCTCTATGATGTCCGTGTGTCCTGAGATGGAATACCTCTCTATGATGTCCATATGTCCAAAGAGGGATCACTTCTCTTTGATGTCCGTACCTCCTAAGAGAAAATAATAGCAGTGTTGTTTTTTTTGGCTCCCCATTATATTAATTGATGGCATATTTGTAGGTTAATGGGGATTTGACTTCTGAGACCCCCACATATCATCAGGAAGAAGGGGGCCACAGTGTAGCGCTGCATGGCCTTCTGAGCTTTTCACTACATCAAGGTGGTCCCAGCCACTGGACTGCAGTGGCTCCATTTGCTTTTATAGGGCCGCTCTGCAGTTTTCTGCACAGCCTGGTGGCCTGAACCTATTTTTCAGACTGGTTTCTACCCACCAAAACGTGTTCACATACAGTCCTGTGCAGAAAGGTCCACAAAGCGGTGATCTGAGCCTAACTTGTTTCACTGTAGTAGGCCTGATCTCACCATTTCACTTGGTCTCAATACTTTCCAACAGTGCAAACCAGTTTCAAGAAAAATTGTTATAGCATTGCAGAGGGGGATGGGCACCAAGAATCAGCTCTGTTGTTTAGCCCCAGGCACAGACACTGTAAATGACAGACCTTCTGATCCACCCTTCAGTATATCTAACCATATCAGATCTGTAAAATCATTAGGAGCTCTACTTTACATAATCTAACAAAAGATTGATTACATAAATGTTCAGTACAAATACATGGGAAACACTAAAAACATACAGATTACGGAGTATCTCCACCCTTTGACATTATAGTTTACATACAGAATGAATCTACATTAGGTATTAAGTTATCTTGTAAATATACTGCATTACATATGTTGAATGGAACCTAAGAGCTTTAGTTACAGTCAGTATTGAACTCCACCAGTGGAGTTGTTTGTTGGAGCCCACCATACAGCTGCTGTATATGACTGCACATACTGCATATGACTCTTAGGGCATGTTCATACGGCGGTTTTGGCCGTGGGTTTTGCCACGGCCAACCCTCGTCGAACCTCGCGTATCCCGACGCGGGTTTGCGGCGCGGGCGCTGGGCGTGGTCTCGGCGCCGGGGGCGTGGTTTGTGGCGCGGCTTGCGCTGAGGGTTTGCCCCCATGCAAATTAATAGCAGGGAGCAAACCGCGCCGCGAGCCGCGGTCCAGCCGCGCACCACCCGCGGCGACGTCCGTGACAGTACTGCGCGGCCGCCGCGCAGAGCACTCCCTGTCCAGAATTGACAGGAGAGTTCTTCACATGCGGCCAAACCCGCGGCGTGTGACTATTAACGCGGTTTCCAATAGGAAACCATGTTAATAAACTATGCGGGATTTGGCCGCGGTTCCGCGTCGGAACCCACGGCTATGGCCGCGGCCAAATCCGTTGTGTGAACAGGGCCTTACACTCTCTTTCTCCAATCTCCCAAAACAGCAGCTCCAGGCCAGCCATGACAGGGGTCCTCTGGGTATTTCCCCTGCTCCCATGTGGGCCAGTATGGGCCTGGTTACAGTCCAGAGTTGCATTTACAGTTCTACCAGCTTTAAAATGAAAATCTCTGTACAGTGATTTGATATAAGAAGAGCTTCTTTCATTGTATTATAGGAGGCTAAGGTCTAATTCACATCTACATTGGAGGTTCCGTTATAGGAGCACATACCAAAGCCCTACAACATATATTGTATCTTGATGCATCCACTATGCTACATTGCCTAGACCTTCATACAGAACACTGTGGGTGAACTGCCTCGGCCCTGCAGTCACCCCTGGCGTCCAGTTCCTCTCCTTCCTTTCCCCAGATATTAACTAAAGGCACGGTCCATGCCGAAACGTTTTCTTCTAGCCTGGAGTTTACCTTTATCGTCTACTTCCTGACGCCTGTAACATTGGGAGACAAATTTTATTCTATCTACTATTGCATAATAAATAGTTGGATACTGCATTCTTCAAACACAGTAAGGAGTGCCGTGGTCTTCTATTTACTATATTCATACAGCACAGCCTACAGACGGTGGAATCTATGCCTGTAGAAGATTCATAGACTGTGCTGTATACGGGTGTCAGAGCCAGCACCTCAACACAATGGCAGTCCATGGGGGCATCATTATTTTATGTGCTCATGTAAATGAGTTGTAAATTCTGTAGAACCCCTTTTATGTCATGATTTGATGAATAATAAACCTCCACCTAACTGTGCACTTTCTGCATCTCCATTTTCTCTTACATCATGCCTTCTTGGGTTTCACATCTAAGGATAATCTCCTTTTAGCTGCATGCTCATGTTCTACAGATCCATCCCATATACTGCCTTGAGCCCATCTGGTACTGCAGTGGTAGCACAGTGTACCTAATTTTTGATGGAGACACTTCTGTTTTTTTTATACTTGTCATATTATGGAAGACCTATAGATTACTTCCAGGGTATAATATAGTGTCCCACAGACGTACCACATATGTGACCAAGTGCTGCTATACCAGGGTTTGTTCATACAGCAGTATATACTATCCAACTTTTTGGATGGTCAAAGAGGGACACTTGCAGGTCATTAAAAGAAATACATATATATATATGAATATTTATGAAATAGTAATATATAAATAATATATATATATACAGTATATATATATATAATCTATATATGAAAATATAGACATTTTTATGGCCCAAACTGCAAGAAATGATTAAATAATATATATAAATGACAGTCTACTATGCAGTTAGGAATCAGAAAGATGCTTTTTGGGGGCAAAATAATAAGATTACTGATGAAAGTTTATCAAGTCAAAAAGAGGGATATTTAGAAGTAAAGAAGGACATGGTGGTTTGGATCAAAAATAGGGACTATCTCTGCAAAAGAGGGGCACTTGGGATCACATATGCTAGTAGTATAGGCAAGTTGCTGCATGTCTCAGCTCAAGGCTATGTTCACGCCACAAATTTTGTTGTGAAATTTGATGCAGATTCCATGTAAAAATCGAGTCCTGTTCATTTGAATGAACAATCCGCATTGTAGTTCTATAGCACAGAACTCAGCACTCAAAACTGCAGTATGGACAAAAAAGAAATATGTTCTTTGAAGCAGATCCTAAGTCCAGATCAGCACTGAATGCTGCTTTTGCAAAAAAACCAAAGGGTATGGCCTCAGATTTTTGCCTTGGATTCCACATTGGATTTTTGCTTTAAAATAAGTGAAAAGTGAATTAATCTGTTCACACTGAGCAACAAACTAAATGCATGCTCTTTTTTTTGCAGGTTTTTTTTTTTATTTTAATGATTCGACCACACAACTGCCAGCATCAGTTCCTCCCCCTACCTAAATCCTGATTATCACCCCTCCCCAGCTGCCAGGACGGTCTCCATAAACACCATTAGCCCTTCTTATACATTTAATTGACAATTTTAAAGCATATAGTGAAATAATATTTATTGGGAAATCCCAAAGACGTTTATTCACATTGACAAGGCCAATATTTGAGACCTTGCTTGGGCTTGTTAACACGGAAGAAACACCATCCTCAAATAAGGCAGGGTAACGAAGCCTTTGGTTTGTTGGCTTTTGTGATTTAACAACCTGTGTTTTTGTGTCTGTGTCTATCTGCACAATGACTAATTGAAAAATAATCTTTGCACAATTTTATCAGGATTGTACTACATGTGGAATGTATATTTTCATTGATAGAGCCATGTGAAATGCTTTAGTCAAACAGCGCACAACACAGACTCAATGCTGCCATCTTTTGGCCAGTTTTATACTACATATTATAAATTGACTGAAAGGCTGGTAAAAATCTAATTTATGGTTGTGTGAGACAATCTTCACCCAAACTAGGAAGAAAAAATGTGCAGTACTGGTTTTTATATAAGGTTTTAGATATTTTTTATTTTATTCGGCTACATTTTTGTAAATATTTTTCTACAATCACAAATCTTTCTCTTTATGTTGTCATAATTTACAAGGTTTTATTATGTCTTTGTCTACATATGGTAACATTTAAAAACAAAAAAATTATGCCATGCTTGTATGCAGTATATGAAAAGATATCCATAATGCTAACTCATAATTAGAGTGACTTAGGGGATTTTATAATATTAAAGGGGTTAACTCATAAAGCCAACTCTTGTCCATTCTCCATATGCCTTATTGGGATATTAAAGAGGGAAACCCTTGACTGAGACCCGCTATGTTAGCCAAGAGGGAGAACTACTGTGTCAGATCAGCTCTCATTCTGGCTGACCTGGTCCATATATGCATTACATGGCTGGTCATTCATTTGTAATGTTACATTTCTCCTGCAGCTGTTTATCGCTGGTTTTAAGAAAACTGTACCATGGTGATCAGCAGGCTAGTACCTTTTAACAAATGGGGTTGTCTTCATGAGACCAGCTCTTAGAGCTTATATTTTACTGTACAGAAGAGTTGTATATGTAATGTACATCTAAAGTATCTCACAAAAGTGAGTATACCCTTCACATTTTTGTAAATATTGTATTATATCTTTTCATGGGACAACACTGAAGATATGACATTTTGATGTCATGTAAAGTAGTCAGTGTACAGCTTGTATAACAGTGTAAATTTGGTGTGCCCTCAAAATAACTCAACACACAGCTATCAAAGTCTATACCACAGGCAACAAAACAGAGTACACCCCAAAGTGAAAATGGTCAAGTTGTGCTCAGTTTGCCAAGTGACTTGTTAGTGTTAAAGGGTTTTAGGTGTGAATGGGGAGCAGGTGTGTTAAATTTGGTTTTATCACTCCCTCATATTGGTCACTGGAAGTTCAACATGGCATCTAATGGCAAAGAACTGTCTAAGGATCTGAAAAAAAGAATTGTTATTCTACATAAAGATGGCCTAGACTATAAGAAGATTGCCAACACCCTGAAGCTAAACTGCAGCACGCTGGCCAAGACCATACAGGTTTAACAAGACAGGTTCCACGCAGAACAGGCCTCACCATGGTCAACCAAAGAAGTTGAGTGCATATGTTCAGCATCATTTCCAGAGATTGTCTTCTCAAAACAGACATATTCGTGCTTCCGCATTGGTGCAGAGGTTAAAGGGGTGGTGGGTCAGCCTGTCAGTGCTCAGACTATACGCTGCACACTGCATCAATTTGGTCTATATGACTGTCATCCCAGAGGGAAGCCTCTTCTAAAGATTATGCACAAGAAAGCCGCAAACAGTTTGCTGAAGGCAAGCAGACTAAGGACAGGGATTACTGGAACCATGTCCTGTGATCTGATGAGACCAAAATAAACGTATTTGGTTGAGATGGTGTCAAGCGTGTGTGGTGGAAGCCAGGTGAGGAGTACAAAGGCAAGTGTGTTTTGCCTACAGTTAAGCATGGTGGTGGGAGTGTCATGCTTTGGGGCTGCGTAAGTGCTGCTGGCTGTGGGGAGCTACAATTCATTGTCGGAACCATGAATGCCAACATGAGCTGTGACATACTGAAGCAGGGCATGATCCCTTCCCTTCAGAAACTGGACCGCAAGGCAGTATTCCAACATGATAACGACCCCGAACACACCTCCAAGGCCATCACTTCCTTGCCAAAGAAAATTAGGGTAAAGGTGCTGAACTGGCCAAGCATGTCTCCATACCTAAACCCTATTGATCATCTGTGGGGCATCCTGAAATGGAAGGTGGAGGAGCGCAAGATCTCTAACATCCACCAGCTCCGTGATGTTGTCATGAAGGAGTGGAAGAAGATTCCAATGGCATCCTATCTAGTGATCTCCATGCACAAGAGAGTTAAGGTAGTGCTGGAAAATAATGGTGGTCACTAAAATATTGACACTTTGGGCACAATTTTTCCATTTTCACTTAGGGTTGTACTCACTTATGTTGCCAGCTGTTTAGACATTAATGGTTGTGTCTTGAGGTATTTTATGGACACACCACATTTATACTGTTATACAAGTTGCACACTGACTGACTGATGCGGTGGATATGATCTTCCAGTAAGAAATGTCTGACATGGGTTAGAAAAGCATGACCAAGATTTCCAAGTATTCTCATAATTGAACCCAGTTGAGCATCTGCAGGATAAACATGGTGTTTTTGTCTATGGATCCTCCCTCATGCACCCTCTAGCAGCTGTAGGATGCACTTCAGTCAGCATTGCTCCAGATACCAGTATCTTGAGTCACTCCCAGCCCATCTAGCTGCTGTCCTTGCTGCAGACAGCACCTATGCTGGATATTAGCTGGTGGCCACAATAATGTGACTTGAATATGTACAGAAAAACAACCATCCTCCTAAAATATGACAGGTAAGAGGAAACCTCAAAATACAACCCAGCATTTCTTACCACATGAAAACTCAACAAACCCCTATGATCATAGCAAATGCCTATGGGCAAAGATGATATATTAAAACGTAACGTTTATTTCCGAATCTATTAAAATAAGAATAATATACTTATACCTAATAGACATTAGACCAGTGGAAATCTGTGCTTTGGTCTGAGGAGTCCAAATTTGAGATCTTTGGTTCCAACCACCGTGTTTTTGTGCGACGCAGAAAAGATGAACGAATGGACTCTACATGCCTGGTTCCCACAGTGAAGCATGGAGGAGGAGGTGTGATGGTGTGGGGGTGCTTTGCTGGTGACATTGTTGGGGATTTATTCAAAATTGAAGGAATACTGAACCAGCATGGTTACCACAGCTATGCTATTCCATTCAGTTTGTGTTTAGTTGGACCATCAGGACACCTCCAGACTGTGTAAGGGCTATTTGACCAAGAAGGAGAGCGATGGGGTGCTACGCCAGATGACCTGGCCTCCATAGTCACCAGACCTGAACCCAATCGAGATGGTTTGGGGTGAGTGAAGGCAAAAGGGCCAACAAGTGCTAAGCATCTCTGGGAACTCCTTCAAGACTGTTGAAAGACCATTTTAGGTGACTACCTTCTTGAAGTTCATCAAGAGAATGCTAAGAGTGTGCAAAGCAGTAATCAAAGCAAAAGGTGGCTTCTTTGATGAACCTAGAATATAAGACATATTTCAGTTGTTTCCACATTTGTTGTTAAGTATAAAATTACACATATGTTAATTCATAGTTTTGATGCCTTCAGTGTGAATCTGCAATTTTTAGAGTCATGAAAATACAGAAAACTCTTGGACTGAGAAGGTGTGTCCAAACTTTTGGTCTGCACTGTAGTTCAGTAAAATAAATCATAAAGTTAACTTGTCTGCCGCACTCTGTGTTTTTCGTAAAGCTGATCTGTTAGGTGTCCTATGCTTGTCTACTTTGATGGAAGCATAAGATAAAAATGAGCAGGGTTGAATTCACCAATATATACTTTTTATGATGTGATAATGTTTTTTCTCTTATGTCCTACAAGCAACACAGCTGTTGGGGTATTTCTGACCCTGTGAACTAAAGAAAAGAAACCCATGTTGACTTAAGAAAAGCAAATGTCCCCACTCATTTATGACATGGGGTTGTATGTCAGGTGAAGGTGCAGAGGAGATCATTACCTCACTAAGGTACAGGTAAAAAGGTAAACATAAAAATAGTCAACCCTTTTCTCATCCATTAAATAAAAATTTACTTGGTTAAAGGAGTTGTCTCTCTTCAGAGTTTCAGAGAATGCATGAATGAAATACTCAGTCACTTCCTGGTTCAGACTGACTCATTTGCATACAGCTCCTTGCTTGTACAGCTCCCTGCTGTGCTTTCAGATGCTAATTAGATCAGATTAGCTTCACAAACTACTAACAGGACTTCTTATCTGACCCCCAAAACAAAGCCCTAATTACAGTTCTGTTTATTTTACAAAAAAATCAAAGCTTTTTCTGCTGATGGCAGCACAGGACACTGCCACACCTGTGTGAGACTTCACTTACTTTTAAATCTCATTAAAAACAAACAGCAGGGGAGAATTTTTTTTACAGGTCAGTTACTGAGGGAACTGCAATAGCCAGGGAGGTCAAAAATTCACTTGTATCTCCTTGGGGAAAACAGAGGAACAAAGCAATATATTTGGAAAATGTCTTTATTTTGTGTTCCCTACAATTTGAAAGCTATTCTTTGTAGCGAGACAACCCCTTTAAGACAAAATCGTCTTTCATGATGATAATGTATCTTACCACAAAACAAAATGTTACAATTTTTCTTCAGGAAAAGTATATCAGCTCAGTGACATGATCAGCAAATCGAGATTTGGAGTTCTAAAAAATTAGTCCATGGCAAGGATCTGTCTTGCAATTCTAATTGTTCAACTGCTCTTACAAAAAGCTAGATCACGCTTGACGTTGAGGATTGTTTATCATTAATAAAGTCCATAATTCAAATAATTCAGGTCAGCATAAAAGCCAGAGTAGCAACAAGCTGCAAACTGTGATTTTTCTTGGAAATTATTTCCTTTTCTCAAAAGTGACTGATTGCATAATTTTTTCTTTGCTCAGTCTGAAAAAAACCATCAGTAATATGGCTGGATGATCATCTTCTAAGTGTGGGGATTCCATTTTTTTTTTCTTCTTGATCTGGAAAAATACATTAGTCATAAACCAGGATGATATTCCTCTAGGAGTGGTAATTCCATAATATTTTACAAGGTTTGTAGGAGAATGATTATCAAAACACAGGCAACTGCACAAATGAATTGCTCAAACAAAGTCATTACATTTTTATTTTAGTTGTTTTAAGGACATAAATGTATCAATGTAGTGCTTCGTCATGAATGGCAAGTTTGTCTAAGGCTATATTCACACATGGCAGAGTTGTTGCAGAAATTTCTGTGTCTGTCCTCTGTAGCTGAATTAGGCTTGTAGAAATCCATCTTCTTGTAGGAACTATCCCATTCACATTACCTGAAATGATGTTGTCATAGATATCTTAACAACAAATCTGCTGTGTGTGAATATACCCTAAAGCTTTGCTTACACTACAGTTTTTAGGTTTCTGTCAGGTGTATTTCATAATTTTTGATGGTAACAACAAACTGCAATCTGTAGCCTTATGGATGGTGTCAAAAATGCCAAGACCCAAATGGAATCCAATTTTGCTCGTGTTAACCAAACCTAATAGAATACATGTATTATTATTTTATGGAAATAAAACAATAAAGCACTGATTGGACAATGTCAGACTGTGCATGGAAACACCCCAAACTGGTTACACCCAGCTGACAGATTGGCAATCAATTTCTAAGAGGAATAACAGGGGAACCACACAAGATAGAAATCTAAGGGCAGGTGCTGTAGAATTGTTAGTTCATCATGAATACTAGTAAATACTAAAACAGACATATCAGAAGATGTCACATATCCTCTTTAAATTGATCAGTAATCGAATAAAAAAAAAAAAATCATTGCAGCCCATCTCTAGTTTGTCCAAGACCATCTGGATGTTCTGTAATGCTTCTGGGAAAATGTTCTATGGACAGATGAGATAAAAGTGGAACTTTTTAACACAAAAGCATACAATGTCTGGAGGAAAAGTACACTGCACACCAACACTAAAAGCTCATATCGACTGTGAGATATTGCGGAAGGGCATCATGGTTTGCTGCTGCTTTGCTGCATCAGGGCCTGGATAACTTGCAATCATTGACGAAACAACAAAGGTAAGGGTATATAAAAAACATTTTACAGAAGGTGGTAAGGACTGTGTAACAGTTTCCGGTATGAAAGAGGTGGATTCGCTGAGACACTGTGAGAGATTTGCAGACCACGCCAGGTAGCGGAGTCTAAGAAGCCCCCTGTATTCACCGGGGCACACCGCAAGGCGGGATGGACTTGGCTCCGGGACACCCCAGGTCGCTACCCATGATGTGGCCGCTCGAAGTAACAGCTGAGGTGCGAGTTGTAGGACTGTGGGAGCAGGCAGATGTGCTGGGTCTCAGGCAGGTGGAACAGATGACAATAGTGGAATGGCATGGCTGGAAGGTACAACAGCAGATATACAGTATACTGGCAGGTAGTAGACTGGTATGGCGACAGGTATACACAGGAACCAGGAAACGCAGAGGTCAGGATCAATGTAGGAACATCCAGGTTGTCCTAGAACATAAGGTTGTCCAGGGTAGATGGAAGATCATGACCAGCCAGCTCGTCCTTGATTCGACCAGCAAGACCTTTCCAAAATGCCACTACAAGGGCTTTGTTGTTCCAGGCAAGCTCAATTTTGCCAATGTGCGGAACTGAGTGGCGCATTGACCAACATGAAATTGCCTTGTCTGAAGTGGAGCACAGAAAAAGCAGCAAAGGTTTGCGCCAAGGCTCTTCAAGGACTTTTTTTGTAAATCCACTTTCAACAGATCCCCTCGCTCCCAGAGGTTTGAGGCCCAGGCTAAAGCTTTACCAGAGAGTAGGCTGAAAATGAAGGCTAACTTGGCTAGATCCGACAGAAACTGGTGTGCCAGGACCTCAAAATGGAGGTCCTCGTCTTGGGGTCTCCATGGTAACGAGATGGCAGTGGCAAATTCAGACTGGGACTGGAGATAGCAGCAGAAGGCAGAGCTATTACAGGTGCAGATTAAGATGCAGCTTCAGAGAGATCTGTGGAGATGGACTGTAATATCTGAAAAAGTTGCTCCTGATGGAAACCTTGATGAACACCATGGCTGTGATATGGTACATGTCAGGTAGAGGCACATCGGCGGGATCCATGGTTAGTTCATATTGTAACAGTAGCAGGTATGTGGTGGATCCCCAGGTTCACTGTTAGAGATGGTGCAGACCACGCCAAGGGGCAGAGTATAAGGAGCTCCCAGGTATTCACTGGATCTCGCCGCAGGGGTTTATGGACTTGGTTACAGGGGACTCGGAGGTGGTAACCCCAGATGTGGATGCTTGCGGTGACAGGTGAGGTGCCAGGAATAGAACTGCAGGAGCAGGCAGAGGTGGAGGGTCTCAGCAGGTGCAACATATGACAGTAGCAGACTGGCGTGGCAGCAAATATTTACAGGATCCAGATAACAGCAAATAATGTACAGCAACGTAGAGGTCAGGATCAATGTAGGAACATCAACGAACTGACCCGGAGCACAGACATGAAGTTCCTTATGTCCCCGGTTATTGTCAGCCATTGGCCAGGTAATCAGGTACTGGCCCTTTAAATCTGAGAGAGCCAGCGGGCGCGCGGCGGTCACGGACAGGAGACGAGAGAAGGGCAGGAGCGTGGAGAGGTGAGTAAATGCCTGCAATGGAATCAGAGCTGGCAGTGCTGACACGAGCACGCCCGCAGTCCTGAGCGGGGTCCGCGGCATGCATCATGACAGGCAGCAGTTCATGACCTCTAGCTGAAGAGATGTTAGGTGATGCAAGAAGACATTGACCCATAGCACACAAGTAATAAACTAAACAATAGTTGAAAAGTTTAACTGTAGGAGCCAGATGCGTGGGGTCATGAGAGAATGACTGCGCACTGGACTTCTAAGCTAAGAGGGAGCAAATTATGTATCAGTCTATTCAGCTTTGTAACATGATGACTGCAGGTTGGACAGCATATAGTTTCCTTGACGATCAAATCTCATTAGGAGATTAGGAGCACATACACTACATACATTGCATTAGAAGCACATACACTACTATAAAACGTTAGGGATATTTGGCTTTCGGGTGAAATTTCTGGAAAACATAAAAAGCGATATTTTACGACCACCAAAAATACTCATTGTATGAATTACAGCGCATAATTTCTCTTGAGGTCAATGGGGTTGATTTACTTTTGGTTTTTAGACAAGTATTTCAAGTCGGAATCCGCATGGTTTCTGACTTGAAATTCTTGTCATGTGGACATAGTCTTAACCCCACTCTCCATTTAGTTATTGCGCCCTTCATCCCCATGTGTGGCACCTGCCAACCCCCTTTCTTGCGACCCACCATTCCCTTTGGCATGTTGACCATGTATGGCTGCTGTCTTAGGATCAGATACCCTGGAGGCAGCTAAGGGATTGACTAGTATCTCTTCTGGCACCTTACCTGGATTCCTCTTTGGTTCATAGCTCGTAGTAACAGCTGCAATTGAAGTTAAAATTGCAATGTAAATAACAAAGATTTGGAGATTTATCAGAACTGGTGCAGAGAAAACTGATTTCAAGTATTATTTTCCAAAGAACCTTTTGAAAATTATAAATCTCCTGCAGTGACTTTTGTTTTTCTTCTTTTTGTAGATGTGCTTTTGATATGGACTGTCTGAACTTCAGCAAAGGTGAGTATGCATCTTTTCCAGTGACTATAGTGTGACTGCAACGGGCCATGTTCCTACAGCAGAATGAAACGCAGATTTTGGCATGTGCATTTCATGCCTAAATCTGTGTACATTCCATCAGATATCAACATCCTTTCTTACAATGAACAATGCTGTAGGTTCTTCAGCTCATGGACATGAAATTTGCACTGCGGAAAAAAGTATGTGTCCTTGTACTTTTTCTGGAAAATGTGTCAGATAGACAGAACACAGATTCGCCCCACTGAAGGGGATAATCTACATCCATAAAATGCAGCAAAATCTTTTGCTTGTAAAGTCAAGATCTGAGGCAGAAATCCAAAAGTATTGTCTTAGATTTGTGCCTTGGATGCACAAGGGATTTTTCCAACAAAAAACCTGTTGTTTGAACTTAACCCTAAACTGGTGTTTGGAACACAGTCACTGTAACTGCTAACCACTTTGGCCGAAAGATGAGGATCCTGTACATGGTATATGAAAATGTGTTTTCTGCAGAATACACCTCTTAAAGCAGTGTTTCTCAACTCCAGTCCTCAAGACCCACCAACAGGTCAAGTTTTCAGAATCTCCTCAGTATTACACAGGTGATATATTTTTCAGTGCATTCTGCACAGGTGATAGAAATTCTGCCAGTGCATTTTATGGGGACCTGAAAAAATGACTGTTTTGGGGGTCTTGAGGACTGGAGTTGAGAAACACTGTCTTAAAGGATTCTTCCCGTTTTTAAACATGATATGCTATTAATGTTTGAAAGGTGGGAGTCCTGGACTTGTCTTGTGAACAAGCCCTCAAATGTCTCCATGCAGAACAGAGAGGAGGCACCGGGGGTTTTCTCTATTGTATTCAATGAGTTATGAGTATTGTGCATATCCTATTGAGAGCAGATGTGAGAGTGGGCATCAGGAGACTGTACACATAGCTGCGTTGACTTTCTATTTCCCCCTCGGTGTAACTGAACCAGAGAGCCTATACACCTGGGAGCCAAGTTGTGTAGAAAGGAAACATGGACATGATGTGGACAAAGAGAGAGACTCTCGCCCCACAGGCACACTGTTGAAGTAAAATGTCCATTTTTAAAAATGTTACGGGTGGGCCCCGGATCTCACATCGCCACAGTCACCCTGTCCCTCTATCCCACTGTGGGTTGCGAGTGGCCTGCAACTCCAAGTAGTTGGGGGCATTGCACCGGGCCCCCCGGTGATACCCCCCTTCCTACCACTGGGGCCAGCGTGCCGGTAATTTGGGAAAATTTGGGCTGGTCCTAAATTCCCCGCCTGCACCTGACCTTCGGCCGACCCCATAGTCCATTCCCCTTGTGTGAACAGTGTTTTTTGGGGTTTCCCTGTTTTTTCCTTATAGCCCCATTTGCCTCCATCTCTCAACCACAAACCTTTGCTGCCTGTCCTGACTTCCTGTCTGTCCCCAACTCCGAGCCTGCCTCACGATTTTGTACCTTGCTTCACCTCAGCCGCCACCACAGACAAGTGGCGCTAGGGGTAGTGACCTGGGGGTAAGTCAGTCACTCCCTAGACTATAAATGTTCATAAAAAGTTTTGCTCAATTCTTTCATTTGCATATTTGATATGAACATTGTGATACTGGCTTATAGAGGTATTGCCTATGAATAATCAATTTAATCAAATTAAATGATTCAGTAGCTTTCTATAACTGCCTTTTTGCGTGATGCTTTGGTCTATCTGCTGTACACTAATTTTTTTAAGCTTGACAGGGGCACCAAAAATGCAGGTGTGCTGTGTTGGAATAGGCTTACAGGTGGTAATGGGGGGTGGAAAGGCATTGGGAATGTAGGATCTAAGACAGCAATAATTTTGGTCTTGCAGGTTATCTGGTAAGGTTGGACTCACGTTTTTGTTTCAATTTTTTCTTTGAGGTCTTTTGTTTTTTTTACAATCTTTTTCTGTTGCGTGTGTCTTCAACCAGCAAAAGGGGCTTTTATGCTTCTTTTTCTCTGTCTCTAAATTTAACTATTTATGTAAAACATTTTTTCCCCCCTTTTGGGGAGGCCCAGGTATGGATTGATTCTGTTTTCCCTGTTCTGTTTCACCATTGCCATATTTTGGGAACTTTTTTTTAATTTCCAACTTTTTTCTGGAGTAACATTTAGAAAACAGAAACATTATAAATAGGGGAAATTGAAGGTTTAAATTGGTGAATGGAAATTTCCCACAAACCCCTTCCCATGATACAGTTTTTTCCTTAATCCTTTTCTCCTCACATTTTGGCTTCATCTTCCTTCCCCCCTTCTTTCAATTAACTTTTTTCGAATATTTTGTCTCTGTAGGCCCAATGTACTGGACTTGACTGCCTCTGTCCCTTTTTGGGGTGGAGGCAGGGGAAACTCCAACTCTAACGCAACTTGCAATTACGCTCAATGCTTTACTAAGGTGGCGCATCCCCTCTCTTCCTGTTGTCCCCTGGTAACCACTAAGTGTTAATTAATTGCAAACATTCAAACACTATTTGCCTGTAAGACCACCAATAGTGCTTGCACCACTCTGCAATATCATTATGTGCCCCAGGACATCACCATTCAGAAATGAAGGCTCCATACAATGATTTCCAGAAAAGAATGGAGACTGCAGAGTATAAGGGTCGACCACTAGGAGCCAGATGTAAACAGTAGGTCCTGTGAGAGTGGCGGCCAGGGCAGTGCTGGAATGAAGGTGAATGGGGGGTAAGTATGAGTGTTCTATATTTGCTTGGAGCAGCAGCGATTTCCTTTCTTTATTGACTGGACAACACCTAGCAGCTAGAAAGCTATTAACAAGCAGATGAAATCCGTAAAGAGTTAAATGTAGTATCGAATGAACATTCCTACAAATGCTTCATATAAAAAGTTTAGTCTTTTGTCGAAAGGACGCGAACGGTAAAAGTTCAAATAATCTGCTTGAGGCAATTTTAAAAAGGGAACCATGTGGCTGCCTGGAAATTTAACGGGCTAAAACGTGGAATGCACTTTTTTATAGTGATGAACTGTTAGGAGCAAGAAGAAGATGTACTTTCCCAGCATACTGTCTGCTCCAACATAGAATTTGTTCTGAGACCAGAACGTCGGTATGGGGTGGTGAACTTGGGAATAAAAGATACAGGGAAGCAAGGGTAAAATTCTTTTGAACGAATGCAAACAATGTAAAAAAAATTGTTAAACCCAAAACACCTCTATTTCGATTAAATTACCCTCTTACAACAAAAACCCAAAAGGGGTTTATCAGAAAAGAAAGCCACGCCAGCACACAAAAATAAAAAAGGAGGGGAAATAAGCGTTAATGGGCTGGAGCCATGAAAGACATTTATTTATGATTGTTGGAGGTCCCGCTGCTGGTAACTCCACCGATTGCTGAAAATAGCTATCTTTGTCACTTTGCTAAAATAGCTATCTTTGTCACTTTTTAGACTTTGAATACAGCAGCAGTGTGTATGTTTGACAATTGCCTCATTCAAAGCCTTTCTTGCTGTGCAAGAGATGGGGGGGTTCAAGGACCTGTGTCAGTGATTGGTTCGGGTCACAGCTCTTAGACCCCAGTGATCACCTATCCTGTGATAAATAGGTAAAGGATGTCTTTTGTGGCACAACCCCTTTAATGTTTGTTAGGTTCATGGTTCAGTAGTAATTGTTCAACAAGGACAATTTCAAAACTGCATATGTTTTATCTAAAACAGTTTGGGTTGTGTTATTGGCCAGTTATTTTTTACACATAAATATATTAAAGAAATCTGTTTCACCTGTAAAAACTGTGAAGCCAATAACTGCAGAGCAAAACATATGGGGTTTTTAAGTGCAGAAACTGACTGCATTGGCACTCCCCCTAATGTATAGCGTTGCTGTAAATTTTGGTGTGATGCATGAATTGAAAAAAGATGCTCAAAATTTCCCTTTTTTTTTCAATTTGATCTTTAAACATTTTGCACAAGAATGAAAATACAATTCATTGCCTTTCGTGGGGGGTTTAGAAGGGTTTTTGGGGTGCCCCTCAAAAAAATTTTTCCCCTTTTCCCGAAAATAAGACTGGCATTTTTTTATGCAATTCGGGTTTTGGCTGCTTTTGAGTTTGTGATGAAATATACAGAAAATTTAATACTTTTGTGTTTTTTTCAAAAATAAATGTGAATTATTGTTCATAAAAAAAAAAACGGCTAAAATAATTTTTAGCTCGTCTTTAGGAGAAAAAATTTAAATAAAGCCTGTTTATTTTTGGAAAACAGGGTAAAATAGCACAATCTCTTGTTTCAAACTCGGGAACGTTTATTTGAGGAATATTAGATAAATACGGGTTTATTTAGGTTGGTGGTTTTTTTAAAAAAAATGTAGCAATTAAATTCAACTATCCCCCCACTCAATACTGTCTGCTGGTGAAGGCCCCCTACCCTCCTTTCAATGTCATTGAAAAATGCAGATTCAAATGTTGCAAAAATTAACAAAAATTTATTAAAAGTCCCTAAATACAAATTCATTTGGGAACAACTTGTTACTTCGATTGATAGTGGTGGTAATCCCTAGAGGGGGCAGAAAAAAATCAGGAACGCAAATTCCCTGCTGCCTACTGCGACCGCAAGCGGCTACTCCACTTGGGATGCAATCGTTCGAAAACGGGCGTGCGCGGGCGGCGACGTTTCGGGGGCTCCCCCCTTTTTCAAAACCCCTGTGCTTCCCATGTATTTTAGGTAAGCGAAAATCTGCAACTAAAACGCCCAAATTTGGTTAATAAGAAACTAACGCTTTAGTTATAAAAAAGTCTAAGGCCCCCCTTTGTTTATGCCAGCTGGCCAAGTGTGTTCAAAAAAGGATCCATCTCGTTCAGTTGTAAAAAAAAATTCAATCGATTCACCCTCTTCATTCTAATTCCCCTAAAAAACCCCTCTCAACTCGGAAATTATGTTTTTTTTCTAAAAAATGCCTAGTACACTCGCTCCCAAACTTCCTACTGCCCTCCTCTGTTCCTCTTTATTCCTTTAAAGCCAATCTATTTTATCGGTGCTCATTGAGCCGATTTTTAATCCTCATTTTTGACTTACATTCGCTTTCCCCCATGGGCACTTAAAATATAAATCCATTTTTTGTGTCCATGTGAACGCACCCTTTTAAAGGGTTATTACTTCCATTTTTTGGATGTATATTTTGGACCTTTCATTATGCACACGTTTGACAATTTGCACAGGGGTAGGTCCCCCTTTTTTTTTTGGATTTAAAAAAGCCCCTTTACCCCTTATTTTTTCTGTATGTCACTTTGATATTTTTTCTATTGTGCCCCTTCGATTAAAAAAATATGGTTGATCTTTTAAAAAAATTTTTCCAAATCTGTTTTTACTTTTAAAACCCCCTGTAACGGAGGGGTGGATCCGTGGGCCAAAGCAAGGAGGTTAAATACCCAGGGGAAAGGAATCTAAATAGCCCCCGGTTTTCACCCGAGCCCAAAGCGGGATGATTGCGCGGGTGGGTACAGGCGTTACCCTGAGTGACTTGCTTTCGATGGCGGCCCGGGGGACACGAGGGACAAACGTAATCCGAGGCGTAGTCGGGGACGGAGGAGGGCAGGGGGGCAGAGGTTGTAGTCAGGGAGGGGGAAAGGTCAGGGCAGGGGGAAAAGGGGAAGGTCGAAACGTAAGCAAGGGACTGGACACGGGGAAAACAAGGATGAACTCCATTTCTCTCAAGCACCAAAAAAACACCAACAGATGCAAAGTGTGGGGGGGTAAATTAAATGAACAGCGCCCGCAATAGACCAATTATCGGGGCCTGGCCCTTTAAATTTTAAAAAGAATCGGCGCGCC